>OY759154.1:13275300-13340300 GCA_963662125.1 Diplazon laetatorius | reverse complement strand
GGCGCGTGTGCGTCCAATTATTCTACGTTTATCGGACATTGTTGTGAATGCAAATCGAAAATAACTGGCGTGCTGGCACGCAAACCAATGGCCGATGTCGATGTCATTCTTGCGTGTAAAATCGAAAATATACGCCCAGATAAGCACTCGGGTTCCAAAAATCGACCGTTGAGGGGGAAACGTCGTGAAATTATCGCCACGAAAATGATCGATGAAAAAAAAAGTGCCGTGATTATTCAACGAGAAATGGCAAGAAAGTTCAAAAACTTTGGGGAATCAAACCCCCCAATTATTCCGACCGGCCATGTATTACGTAAGGCGAAGGAGCAACAACTCCTAAAAACGTACGGGCTGCAATTCGCTTTTGCTCCACTCAATTTGCTATGAGAGTCCAAATTTGGCGATTATGCGGGATGTTTCCATAGTAATAAGTTGGATAAATTCCACTGTATGTATTGGACGCCAGAGCAGGAAAAAATTTATACCGTTAGGTGCAAAAAAGACCCGGGTGCAATTTTAGCCATCGATGCTACCGGCGGTATCGCGAAACGGGATCACGCAAGCGAGCCCTACGTTTTCCTTTATCAATGTATGTTGATAAGTGACGAGGGTAGCGTACCGGTGTTTCAGATGGTTTCCGGCGACCAACGTGCTCTGCAGATCGGCGACTTTCTTAAGCATATTTTCGTGAAGCGCTTACCTCGACCGGCGATTGTGGTATGCGACTTTGGGCGCGCGTTAATCAATGCCATAGCCGAGGTCCTGGGAAAATGCAGCAGCTTAACGGACTACCTGGGACGATGTTTTGCAGCTGTTATGGGAGCACAAACTACGTTGCCGGAGACGTATCTGCGATTAGACGTCAGTCATGTAACGGCAATGGTTTCTCGATGGGGCTGCCTGAAATCGACGGTGACGGCAGGCCAACAGCTATATCAGCGCTGTGTTTCAAAGGCGTACCAAATTGCCGATTTTAAAAGTCTCACGCATTTCGTTGAAACGCTGCTGATTGTGGCCTTGAGCGAGTATGTCGGGCATACAAAAAATGGATTGCCAACAGAATCGGAAGTAAGAATGGCATTCCTTGACGATACAATTTCTGGAATTGAAATCAGCGAGTTGCGCAGTAGCGGCGATAACGACGAACGTGTCGAAGCAGACGAGTACGATGATTGGGAAGATATGGACCGGAGTTGGAAATCATGGGCAGATAATATTTACTCTTCTGCCAAAGTCGTCGCGGAAACGTGTCTCGGCGGGAATCGTATAAATGCCTGCTACAACGCCGCATTCGCCCTGCGTTTCAGCAAACAATTACTACCATTCGTCCCTTTGTGGACGGGCATAATGCGACAGCATTTCGGGGTGGGCCGAACCATTGCAACTTCTTCGTCGGTCGAAGCCGAGTTTAACGATTTAAAGCATCGGTCGTTTGCAAATGAACTTCCCATGGGGATTGATTTGTTCGTTTTGAAACATCTCCAACATCTCGACGGTAAGGTTAAATTAGCTTCAAACGTGAGCGACGAAATCGAACGATCAAGCGACGATGGTATCGTTCAACCCTCCGAATTGTCTGAGAGAAGCGAGAGCGTAGCTTCAAGCAGAAATGTGCCTGAAGAGAAATCGGCTGACTCGATCGTCGTCATGGACACGCTATCTATCGATTGCGATCGATCGATTTTTGAAAAAACTGTTCCGGAGTCACGTGAATCGACGACAGCACGTGCTGACTCACCCGCGGACAGTTTTGACATAGATATCGATCTCAGTTCGAATAAACGTATCCGGTCCAGTACTCCCGAGGGCGACAACTGGAGTGTGCGCGAAAATTGGCGCGGGAAGGCTGGGACCGAATCGACAATGGCGACGGAAACCGCCCGTTCTGAGCGTAAGAGTCAAGAACCGGCTAAAAAACGGCGAAAGCCTACAAAATTGGACGACTGTCCGGAATGGAAATATATGAAAAATACAAAATTCGTTAAACTGCCAGTATTTCGAAACGGGAACTCGTGCCCGCCCGTCTCTATCGGTAAAAATCAATTTAACGTACGAAACACCTGTGCTTTCGACGCACTCGTTCAAGTCGCGCTAAGCGGGATCGCGACGAATCAGCATTATTCGGAGCTACTTGGGAACTCGGAAAATCGTATAATACGATTAACCCGCAGCGTGCTCGCGGCAAAAAAACCGACAACAAGTTATAATAAGGAGAGGGCTGAAATTCTATCGTCGTTGAATTTATTTAAATTAAATAAATTTACAAGGACGATGAGTCGGTTAGACGCTGAATGCAACGTCGTGGACTTGGCACTACGCGTGTTTCCCGATATCCCAAGTCAGATAACGAAGGTTTCTTGTCCGTGTGGCTACGGTTTCGAGCATTCAAACGTATTCATCGGCATTAATGTTGACGTTGTATTGTGCGAGGGTTTCGGCGAAATGCAAAAAGCAATCGACGAAGGCCACGTAAAGAAACGCTCATGCAAACAATGCAACAGATACAGCGATGACGATTTTGAATATGGGCCTCATTTGCTTATCGATACCTGTGTATTGACAGACCCTAATTATCAATTAGAAAATAAAAAAAAAGATCATACGATAGAGTCGGTTGCCGGAATTGTCGAGGTGGGAGGTATGGTGTACACCCTGGCCGGACTCGTCCATTATCTTCGGTGGGGTCACTACGTCGCGTATGCAAAATCGGGTGTATATTGGCATGAGTATGACAGCCTGCATACGAATCGACTGACGGTCGCATCGACAAAAAAAGTCGAGCCACATGTGGTGATGTATACTTGCGCGGGCGATAAAACGAGCTCATAAAATGAATGGCAGCGACATTCATCCAAGTTCCACGGAATTCGAAGGTTTATGTGTCTGTATATTATATATAAATATATACATATATATATATTTTTTTTTCGATACAGCTGTATATATTTTTTTCTTTTTTTTTCGATACAGCTGTATATTTTTTTTCTTTTTTTTTCGATACAGCTATCTGATTTACGATCTTGATCAGGACGACACTGATAACGTATGTTTCTGTGGACTACATATGAACATATACGTGAAGATATTATTTTTTTCTTTTTTTTCGATACGGCTGTATATGATTTTTTTCTTTTTTTTTCGATACAGCTGTATATTATTTTTTTCTTTTTTTTTCGATACAGCTGTATATATTTTTTGCTTTTTTTTCGATACAGCTATCTGATTTACGATCTTTATCAGGATGACACTGATACCGTATGTTTCTGTGGACTATATATGAACATATACATACATATATTATTTTTTTCTTTTTTTTTCGATACAGCTGTATATATTTTTTTCTTTTTTTTTCGATACAGCTGTCTGATTTACGATCTTGATCAGGACGACACTAATAACGTATGTTTCTGTGGACTACATATGAACATATAGAAAAACGATAAAAAAAAAATAGAAAAACGATAGCCAAAAAATATTTAAAAATACAAAAAAATTCCAAAAAATACAAAAAAATACAAAAAACAAAAAAACAAAAAAAATATATATATAAAAAATTTAAAAAAAAATACAAAAAAACAAATATATATATATATATATATATATATATATATGAAAAATTATAAAAAAAAATATAAAAAAATACAAAAAAATACAAAAATATATATATATAAAATGGATCCAAATCTTACCACGTCCCCGTCGTTGGTTCCGGATAATGCTGAGAGTAAGAACTTAAGATAAAAACAATATTGACAACAATTAAAACGTAAATTAATCACCCGAAGATCGTAAGCGTAAACATCAAATCTCAAAATGGTGTCCAAGATCTGTACTTAGGATGAAAGAACCGAATCAGAATAAAAAAACACGAAAATCTCCCAGAATTCGGAGTTATACATTAGAATGTCATGTTCGTGATACCTAGTTAGCAATGAGCAATTTAGAGTAATTTTTTTTCCGATGGTCGGAAATCGGAACTGTTCTCGGTAGTACAATCAGATCTATCCAATTCAACCTCGAATCGTCCTAAGATTTAGAGCTACACATTAGCATCCCCTTTTCGTATTACTCGGTTAACAATCAAAATGATTGAGTAATTTATTTAAGGAAGTACTAGACCTAAACTGTTCTTGATAGCACTTTTCAGTATAAGGACTACCTATGTTAACCTCAAATCGTCCTAAAATTCATAGCTACACATTAGCGTCCCATTTTTTTATCACTCCGTTAAGAATGAAAATATTTAAATATTTTTTTTGCGATGGTACGACACCTGAACTATTCTCAATAGTACTTTTGCGTCGAAGAATTACCTATTTTAATCTTGAATCGTCCTAAGATCCAGAGCTACACATTAGCATCCCATTTTTTTATCACTCGGTTAAGAATAAAAATTCTTAAATAATTTTTTTTCGATGGTAGGACACGTGAACTATTCTCGATGGTACTGTTGATGATGAGTACTATCCATTTTAAGCTCAAATCGTCCTAAAATTCAGAGCTCTACATTAGCATCCCATTTTTTTACCACTCGGTTAAGAATAAAAATATATAAATAATTTTTTTGCGATGGTACGACACCTTAACTATTCTCAATAGTACTTTTGCGTCGAGAACTGCCTATTTTAATCTTGAATCGTCCTAAGATCCAGAGCTACACATTAGCATCCCATTTTTTTATCACTCGGTTAAGAATAAAAATATTTAAATAATTTTTTTTCGATGGTAGGACACGTGAACTATTCTCGATAGTACTGTTGATGATGAGTACTGTCTATTTCAACCTCAAATCGTCTCAAAATTCAGAGTTCTACATGAGCATCCCATTTTTTCATCACTCCGTTAAGGATGAAAATATTTAAATATTTTTTTTGCGATGGTACGACACCTGAACTATTCTCAATAGTACTTTTGAGTCGAAGAACGACCTATTTTAATCTTGAATCGTCCTAAGATCCAGAGCTACACATTAGCATCCCATTTTTTTATCACTCGGTTAAGAATAAAAATATTCAAATAATTTTTTTTCGATGGTAGGACACGTGAACTATTCTCGATAGTACTGTTGATAATGAGTACTGTCTATTTCAACCTCGAATCGTCCCAAAATTCAGAGCTACACATTAGCATCCCATTTTTTTATTACTCCAATTGACAATAAATTATTCAAATATTTTTTTTGCGATGGTACGACACCTGAACTATTCTCAATAGTACTTTTGAGTCGAAGAACTACCTATTTTAATCTTGAATCGTCCTAAGATCCAGAGCTACACATTAGCATCCCATTTTTTTATCACTCGGTTAAGAATAAAAATATTCAAATAATTTTTTTTCGATGGTAGGACACGTGAACTATTCTCGATAGTACTGTTGATAATGAGTACTGTCTATTTCAACCTCGAATCGTCCCAAAATTCAGAGCTACACATTAGCATCCCATTTTTTTATCACTCGGTTAAGAATAAAAATATTCAAATAATTTTTCTTCGATGGTAGGACACGTTAACTATTCTCGATAGTACTGTTGATAATGAGTACTGTCTATTTCAACCTCGAATCGTCCCAAAATTCAGAGCTACACATTAGCATCCCATTTTTTTATTACTCCAATTGACAATAAATTATTCAAATATTTTTTTTGCGATGGTACGACACCTGAACAATTCTCAATAGTACTTTTGAGTCGAAGAACTACCTATTTTAATCTTGAATCGTCCTAAGATCCAGAGCTACACATTAGCATCCCATTTTTTTATCACTCGGTTAAGAATAAAAATATTCAAATAATTTTTTTTCGATGGTAGGACACGTGAACTATTCTCGATAGTACTGTTGATAATGAGTACTGTCTATTTCAACCTCGAATCGTCCCAAAATTCAGAGCTACACATTAGCATCCCATTTTTTTATTACTCCAATTGACAATAAATTATTCAAATATTTTTTTTGCGATGGTACGACACCTGAACTATTCTCAATAGTACTTTTGAGTCGAAGAACTGCCTATTTTAATCTTGAATCGTCCTAAGATCCAGAGCTACACATTAGCATCCCATTTTTTTATCACTCGGTTAAGAATAAAAATATTCAAATAATTTTTTTTCGATGGTAGGACACGTGAACTATTCTCGATAGTACTGTTGATAATGAGTACTGTCTATTTCAACCTCGAATCGTCCCAAAATTCAGAGCTACACATTAGCATCCCATTTTTTTATTACTCCAATTGACAATAAATTATTCAAATATTTTTTTTGCGATGGTACGACACCTGAACTATTCTCAATAGTACTTTTGAGTCGAAGAACTACCTATTTTAATCTTGAATCGTCCTAAGATCCAGAGCTACACATTAGCATCCCATTTTTTTATCACTCGGTTAAGAATAAAAATATTCAAATAATTTTTTTTCGATGGTAGGACACGTGAACTATTCTCGATAGTACTGTTGATGATGAGTACTGTCTATTTCAACCTCGAATCGTCCCAAAATTCAGAGCTACACATTAACATCCCATTTTTTTATTACTCCAATTGACAATAAATTATTCAAATATTTTTTTTGCGATGGTACGACACCTGAACTATTCTCAATAGTACTTTTGAGTCGAAGAACTACCTATTTTTATCTTGAATCGTCCTAAGATCCAGAGCTACACATTAGCATCCCATTTTTTTATCACTCGGTTAAGAATAAAAATATTCAAATAATTTTTTTTCGATGGTAGGACACGTGAACTATTCTCGATAGTACTGTTGATAATGAGTACTGTCTATTTCAACCTCGAATCGTCCCAAAATTCAGAGCTACACATTAGCATCCCATTTTTTTATTACTCCAATTGACAATAAATTATTCAAATATTTTTTTTGCGATGGTACGACACCTGAACTATTCTCAATAGTACTTTTGAGTCGAAGAACTACCTATTTTAATCTTGAATCGTCCTAAGATCCAGAGCTACACATTAGCATCCCATTTTTTTATCACTCGGTTAAGAATAAAAATATTCAAATAATTTTTTTTCGATGGTAGGACACGTGAACTATTCTCGATAGTACTGTTGATAATGAGTACTGTCTATTTCAACCTCGAATCGTCCCAAAATTCAGAGCTACACATTAGCATCCCATTTTTTTATTACTCCAATTGACAATAAATTATTCAAATATTTTTTTTGCGATGGTACGACACCTGAACTATTCTCAATAGTACTTTTGAGTCGAAGAACTACCTATTTTAATCTTGAATCGTCCTAAGATCCAGAGCTACACATTAGCATCCCATTTTTTTATCACTCGGTTAAGAATAAAAATATTCAAATAATTTTTTTTCGATGGTAGGACACGTGAACTATTCTCGATAGTACTGTTGATAATGAGTACTGTCTATTTCAACCTCGAATCGTCCCAAAATTCAGAGCTACACATTAGCATCCCATTTTTTTATTACTCCAATTGACAATAAATTATTCAAATATTTTTTTCGCGATGGTACGACACCTGAACTATTCTCAATAGTACTTTTGAGTCGAAGAACTACCTATTTTAATCTTGAATCGTCCTAAGATCCAGAGCTACACATTAGCATCCCATTTTTTTATCACTCGGTTACGAATAAAAATTCTTAAATAATTTTTTTTCGATGGTAGGACACGTGAACTATTCTCGATAGTACTGTTGATGATGAGTACTATCCATTTCAACCTCGAATCGTCCTAATTTTCAGATTTATACATTAGCATCCCATTTTTTAAATACCGTTTCCAAGTCTAAATCGACTGAACTATCGTTAAAACCTCTTGTGGCGTGTAGAACTATGCAGTATTCAACTGCTTAGAGGTTGAAAAGACGAATTCCGATGGGATGCTAGAAAATCATGTGTGAAGTTAGCATCCCATTTTCCAAATTTCGTTTTTCACTCTAAATCGACTGAACTATCGTTAAAACCTCTTGGAGCGTGTAGAACTATGTAGTACTCAACTTCTTAGAGGTCAAAAAGTCAAATTCTGATGGGATGCTAGAAAGTCATGTGTGAAGTTAGCATCCCATTTTTCAAATTTCGTTTTTGAGTCTAAATCAACTGAACTATTGTTAAAACCTATCATTAACTATAGAACTATGCCGGATGCTTGTACTTTCGAGGTTTTTTAGTGGGATGCTAGAAATTGGTATGCTAACTTCACAGACGTCTTCTAATCCGTACGCGAGTAAAAAGATTGGAAACTGCATCCGCCGTACATCATTCTCTAGGGCATTGAATTAACTTCAAAAAGTATTTGAGCCACAAGGCAAAAAATTTCATATCTTCAAGAGTTACAGGAATTTTAAACCGATTTTCGACGAAAATTCGTCTTCAAACGAGTTTAACAGCTACGTTCGTTCACTACCTACGATTTAGAGGAAGCAATTTGCAAGTTTCAACTTGCAGCTTGCTTGAAGAATTCAAAACATCTCGCTTAAAATTATGAGGAAGCAATTTGCAAGTTGCAACTTGCAGCTTGCTTGAAGAATTCAAAACATCTTGCTTAAAATTATGAGGAAGCAATTTGCAAGTTTCAACTTGCAGCTTTTTATCTGGCAATACAAATACTGTAAATGCATTCTATCAATTTCCATATAATAATACAACATTTCAATAATATTTTTCCAAATTTTCATTCCAAAATATTGAAAATTAATCGGGTGACAGTAAATCTCCGGAGGCGCCTCGAAAAAAAGTTGCTTTGCGGTGTTCATCATAACTCGCTGAAGAATCATCTTAAACAAAAAAAAAATCAAAACGCATTCGTTGAAGGAGATGTTTCTCGGGGTAATCACAAGGGGATTTTTCTTTTTATTTTTTCGTAGCACTTGGAAGCAAAAAAAACCGATTTTCGTTATAAAAATCATCTAATTTCTTGATGTAAAATTAATAATTATTTAAAAAAAAAAAAGCTGTCGACAATACCTGGTGAATTATGTGAAAAAGTAGTGTGCAAAATTTCACAACGATTGATCCAGTAGATTTTGCTTGTTATTGTGAACACGGACTTAAATGTCAAGTTTCAGGAAAACCCTTTGAAATTTTGCGCACTCGTAGCACGGCTCGGAGCAACGGACACTCAAATACTCATAACGTTGTCAATTTTTTTTCCTTCTTAAATTGCAAAAAAAAAAAGTTCATAACTTACCCCGCCCTTAAAGCGCATGCGCGTCTGGCGTGATGAACGCGGTGTGCGAGGAGGGCTTCACAGCGAGTGAACGAAGTCAGCGAGAATGGCTACGGAACCCTATAATGTGCGTGCCCAACAGGCTACTTGATAATTTTCTTTTTTTCGGAATTTGGAAACCACATGAAATCCGAGTCGCAGTTTGAATCGTGACGAAAATTACATTAAATGTGCGCATGTCTGCAAAAATTTGGGGGCTGTGGCTTGAATTGTTCTTGAATTATACATGTTGAAATTTCGGGAAGCCATTGCATGCATGCATACACACTAGGGTGGTCGTTATTTGGGTTCAAAACATTTTTTGGCCCTCCCATAGGCTTAAATGTCTCGAAAAAAATTAATCGTAACGCAGCCGAAAGCCCAGCCTCGTAGACCGATTCTAAGTACCTCACCAGGCCCTCGAATTTCGCCATTTGATCGACATAGGGCTTTTGGAAAAATCCGGAACTCCGCACGAAAAAGATTCGATAAGATTTGTTCCCGTTTTCAAAGTTTTTGAAATTCCCGAAAAGGAGGCGCTTCGTTGTTTCAAATATTTTAAAAACTTTAGAAAAGATGAAAAATCTCATTCAATCTTTTTCGTAGGGAATCCAATTTTCTACGAAAAAGGTTATTTGCATTATCGTCGTATCTCACATAGTTTCCGAGTTATTATGAAATTTATCGAAGCATTTGAGAAACAAGCTATCTTAAGTTGCCGATTCGCTGGGAATTCAAACACTGGAAAATGTTTAAACTTGGGATCGAAGATCTACTGCTAAGAGATAAATGTGCGGAGTTGTGGATTTTTCGGTGCAATACTGCGGAAGAAAAAAAATATAAACTATCAGGTGCCAAAAGCCCTATGTTGATCAAATGGCGAAATTCGAGGGCTTTGGGGAGGTACTTAGAATTGGTCTGCGAGGCCGGGCCTTCGACTACTTAAAAAAAAAAAATTTTCGAGGCATTTATTAAGCCCATGAAGTATATAAGCCAGAAAGTATCCGCCAGTAACTCCGTCAAAAATGAAGCTACCGGTTTTTCACAAAAACCGTTGGAAAGCTTATCGAATTCTGTGTTAGATGAGTCCTGTTTGAGTCAATTTGGATTCCCGCATTCCGAATTATCACGTGAGGAAGACAAAAAAATAGTTCCAATTTTTATAAAATTTCATATCTCCACTTTGACTCTCGGCTGGAGCTAAGACATTTTTTTTTTTTTAGGAATCGACACTTCTTAAAAAGAACCTTCGGGACATGAACTGTCGATTCCTCTGAAGAAAATTGAAAAATCCTAACGGGTTCCCATGATATGAATTTATTTCTAATTATGAGAAAGCGATTTGCAAGTCTCAACTTGCAGTTTTTTTTTTACTTTTCATGAATAAAACATTGAATTCACAATAAAAACAATAATCATGTATCAAAGGTTATAAAAAATGGTTTATGTCATACCCGAAAGATTGTCAAAATTTTTGTCCAAAAATCCGGCGTCATCATTTTTTTTATTTACCGACGATTGCTGGTTCGTGTGAAGATTTTCCGTTACCTCAAACTTCACCGACAAAAATTTCAAACGGCTTCTCTGCTAACAGCAAGGATGTAAAACAGCAGTTGGTCCAACTGCTCCGTATGCTACTTTGGAAAACAAGGATCACGACAATCAATTCTTTCTCCAAACTGTACACGGTTCTACTCGTTCAAATTTATGACGGCCAACGAGATAACATGTGTAAGCAGAATTACAACAATTTTTCTAGATTTTCAAAATTAGTTTTTAACGAGAAACTATGGTTTTATAATAATATTTTTTTAAAAAAAGCGAATGCGTATTCTGTATTCTCTGTATTTGTTGAAATATTTTCAGGTTCATTATTGTTTATCATAAAAAAATCGTAGTCGGTAGTGATTCTATAAACTATAAAGTTAAATTATTCAACTAGTTCGAAGATCTGTGTACGATGTTGGATCTTGGTTATTATCTCTTGATTATTTTATTTCTCGTCCCAAAACATTATACTTCTCGTTTGAAACGTTTCGTACAAAAAAAAGATACGTGGGTCGGGTGGAGCACTAAATTCAGAACCGTCGCGGTGCGAAATGAAATTGTTTTCGAATCGTCAAAATTTCGAATCGCATTGTAGCCTCTACGTACAATATTCCGAACGCCGACCGAGTCGCCGCGGTTTTCAACATTTCCCGACTTTCGAGCTTTCCCACGCGTAAATTATCAAAGTTAGATATATGCCGTCGTTGACTTTTTCATTGGAAATTTAATTCTCTACAACATTGTTTATGTGAACTTTTGGTCTACATAGCGTTGTTTAACCAGCGTCTGGACGGGATGGTAAAAATGTATTGGTCTTCTTCTTATGTTTGCCGGCTCGTCCAAACGCTGGCTAAACAACGCTATATAGACCAAAAGTTGACATGAACAATGTTGTAGAGAATTAAATTTCCTATAGGAAAGTCAGCGACGGCATCTATCTAACTGTGATAATTTACGCAAATTTTTAAATTAGCGATAGTTTAAAAAAATAAAAAACCGTCGCGGTTTTCATCATTTTCCCGACTTTCGAGCTTTCCCACGCGTAAATTATCGAAGTTGGACATATGCCGTTTCTGACTTTTTTATAGGAAATTTAATTCTCTACAACATTGTTTATGTTAACTTTTGGTCTACATAGCGTTGTTTATCCAGCGTTTGGGGAGAAAGAAACGAAACGATAAAAAAATCGATGCATTTTTGCCTTCCCGTGAAAACGCTGGTTAAACAACGCTATATAGACAAAAAGTTCGCATAAACAATGTTTTAGACAATTGAATTTCCTATAAAAGAGTCAGTGACGGCATCGGGTAGTTTTATTTCGTAATTTTCGTTTTTGTTTGTATCAAAATCTCTGTATTTGCCTGGTAACGTGTAAATAAAAAACGATTTGAAACAAAAAACGAGAATTACTTTAAAAAACCACCCGATTTTTATCATGTTTCCAGGTACTTCAGTGCTCCAGTTGCTCACCCCCGTCTGAAAACTTTACCACATAGGTGAAAAAACTGCAAGGAATCTGAAAAAAATATGTTTGTTGATCTCAAGTTTTTAGCTCATCACGGAAAACGAATTTTTAATTTTCCTTCGTGTTTTTCAGTGGTTTTCTAAAAGCATATTCGATCGGCAATATTTTCATTGAAAAGCCGAGAGAATTTTACAAAAAAAAAACTATTCCGACGGATTTTTTTTTCGACGTTGATATGCCGAAAAAATTCATTTATAAGTTAACACTGGAGAAAATGCGAAAAGACCAATCACGAGGCAGGAGCCATTGTCGTTTGAAAAATCTGAAAAAAAAATAGAATGTCCTCTGTTTGACATACACAAGGTGTCACATTTGAAAAAAAAATACAGTCGAATAACTCTTCAGGGAAATGAGTGACAACAAAATGGATCGGATGAAAGTTGTAGGGTTCGAAGGGGGACACTCAGTGCTAATAAAATCCATGCTCTCACAGTCTATGTTTTTATGCTGCAAACATAACGGCAGTTTTTTTTTATCGGGAACAATACTTTTGAACGACCTGAAGTTGTTTCTTTTCTCGAGACGAATTCAACGTTTTCTCGGGAAGTTTTGAAGATTTCTTTCCCCTTTTTTTTGGGCCTGATTGTACGTTCGAAGGACTACGGCGGAACCACCGATTCGTTTGAGTCTCATTCGAAGTGTCGCATATTGCACGAGATTGAGCAATTAGTGCTATCTATACGCTAAACGTTTTTCTTGGCACAAATGCACACGGACCACGTCTTTCATACTCAGCTGCTGCTGAATGCTTGGTCCGGTATAATTATTTCCGACGAAGCTTACTTTTGAGCATCGGTTCCTATGAAACGTGCCACTGGTTTGGCTGTTCAGAGCTCTTTACAGAAAATCTCAACGCTCAAAAAATTGTCAAAATTTACAAAAGTGCGTCTTTTGAAGTCTACAGAGAAGATGTTTGGAACCAACAATGAGGATTGGATCCTTCAAGAGGAAAACGACTCCAAATATCGCAATTGTCGCCTCTGCACGAGGTGGAAAGCGGAAAATGACATTACGACTTTAGACTAGCTTTCACAATCTCCGGATGAAAATGCAATTTTTCATTTATAGCTATCCAAATCGCAAAAGTACTAATACCCATGTAAGAAACTCTGAATTGAAAAAAAAAAAAAAAAAAAAAAAAAAAAACATTTTCGATGAGAATGAGGCCAAGGGCCGAACAATTCGAATTTCAATTTTCAAACGCTATTTTCGTGACTTGAAAAATATTTCAAATTTCCCACGTATTTCTAATTTCAAAGTTCAACATTTGCCTGAAAAATCGATTTTAAAACATTTTTTATCTATAACTAATGAAAACATTCGAACGTTTGAAATTTTCGTGTATTCCAAAACGTGCAAATTTTGAGTCGCTGTTACTCAAAAGCGACTGGATGAAAAAATTTGGAAAAAATCGTGGATACCTTTTTTTGTGATAAGGTCTTCCGAATGACGTAATTTTTGGTTTTTTTTTATTTCAAATTCAATTTAAAAAAAGACGCACAAGAGGAAATGCATTGATTTTCTTCTTATTTTTACCTTCCCTCCGAAACGCTGGTTAAACAACGCTACATAGACCAAAAGTTCGCATAAACAATATTACAGAGAATTGAATTTCCTATAAAAAAGTCAGCCACGGAATATATCTAACTTCGATGATTTACGCGTGGGAAAGCTCGAAAGTCGGAAAATGTTGAAAACCGCGGCGACTGGTAGCCATTCGGAATATTGTGAGTTCGCTACAATGTCATTCTGAATTTTAACGATTGGCTGCAATGTTCCTCTACTCCACGAAAAACCGATCCGATAGACACGTCGATTGTCAACAATAAAATTTAACCAATTACAGCGTCCGAGAGTAAATCGTAAACGAATTGTCATTACATTTGAGCAATTTTATTTTTTTCAATTCGCAGTAATCGTCGGCCATGAAGAGCTGAAAGATACCGCAATTAAATGTTTGGACGTACTGATTAAAAGAAGTTGTACCGATGTCATTAAATCTCTCTACGTTAGAGAAAATGCTCCGAAGTTGAGTCAAGGGGTTTACACATGTTTGAGCATCGCAAGGACGGAAAAATTGTTGTCATTGAGGTAAATCTGTAAACGACACAGCACGAACTTACACTACCGTCCGAAGAATCGTTGTAAAGCTTATGGAATTTCGAATCCAATGATATTTTGTCATAATATTCTCATGCTTTCGGACGGGCGCTTGAATAACGCACGCCTGCACAAAATTTATGATAACTCAAGAACCCATCAAGATTTTTGATACTTTTTGGACTCGAATTAAAGATAAAGCTTCAGAGATTAACATATAAAAATTCCAAACTCCTGAAAAAATGTTCCTAGGTCCGACGGTGAATTGAAGTTGAGATACAAAATTTCGGAAAAATGTGAATTTAAAAAAAAATCTTTTTTCCGTCTTATCTCGGTATTCAGTGATGAAAATATTATGAAAAAAATATCAATGCATTCGAAATTCCATAAGCTTCACAACGATTTTTCGAAGGAGCTTCTAGCTCACTTTGTCGCGAAGTTGTCGGCGTTCAAAGACAGAACTATTTCTTGCTAGCGCGCGAGCTTAGTGTCCTGATACTTTCGGACGGTAGTGTAGATTCGAGTAGAAGACTGTTAAAAATCCGCCGATTCCGACATTTTTGTTGTTAACTTAAGGGGACTAGGTATGTCCCCTTAAGGGCGGGGTAAGGTTAATTCGGTGATAAAGAAGCATGTTTTCAAGATTTTTTTCTGACGATACAAAATTTATTCAATAAATTTTCGTATAAAAATATAACATTTAAACGATATTTTCCTGAAAGTTGAAAAAATAAAAAAATATAAAAAAAAAATTTTAATACCTTACCCCGTTCTTAAGAATCAAAAAGATGTGTCGAATATTCGATGAAAAAAAAAAAAATGATTACATATTGCAGAATTTCCGCGATAGAAACCTTGATGACACTGGCCCAAGTTCACGATGAGGCAGACGGTAACGACATTGAGATGCGGACTGAGGTGGCCGATATGTTTATGCTATTCCTGCCTGGAATCGCAAGTGGACTTAGCCAAATCGCTATGTCAAGTGAATCGCAAAATCACCGGATTACCATGGTAATTTACATTTTTACCTTCCCGTTCAAATGCTGACCGAACAACTCTATATAGACCAAAAGTTTACATAAGCAATGTTGTAGAGAATTTAATTTGCTACAAAAAAGTTCGCAACGGCATACATCTAACATTGATAGTTTACGCGTGGGAAAGCTCGAAAGTTGGGCAATGTAGTCTCGCGGCCGGCGGACGAGGTAGGCCAACTATACCTATACCGGGTGTCCCATTTTAATCTTACACTTGATTTATCTCAATAAATTTAAATTTAAAAAAATTTTAAAAAACTCCCGACTGAAAAAAGGATAATATGAAAAGTATATTGAATAAAAATACATATATATTCAATGCATGAAAATTTAGAAAGGATGAAATAATTCAAGATATAATCCTAGTTTATCCATAGTTCGAATTATGATCGGGCATTTCGGTGAATCCAATATTTTGAACTAGATTAATTTCCTTAGTGCCCTATATGCAGTCGGGAGACGTCGTCTTCCGCATCGTCAAACATCTATATTCGATATCATCTTTCTGTCCACTCAATGACGTTCCCATCATCGAATATCTATATTCAATATCATGTTTCTGTGCAATCAATGACGTCTCCCGACTGCATATAGGGCACTAAGGAAATTAATCTAGTTCAAAATATTGGATTCACCGAAATGCCCGATCATAATTCGAACTATGGATCAACTAGGATTATATCTTGAATTATTTCATCCTTTTTAAATTTTCATGCATTGAATATATATATGTATTTTTATTCAATATACTTTTCATATTATCCTTTTTTCAGTCGGGAGTTTTTAAAAATTTTTTAAATTTAAATTTATTTCAAAATTTTTATCATGTTAGTTCTATGCGTTTTTCCATTTTTAACGGCTGCATGTTTATTTTCTTTTTTTTAAATTAATACTTGCGTCGATGTGTCCTATAATCGAATTAAATTGAGCGGACGAGGGGCACACGAGTTTTTGTTTTTTTTTCTACCGGAACGCGTGGCTCTTTTCGCAAAGCGTGGTTTTTTCGCAAAGCGTCTGCCGGGTAATATAGCACAGCGTTGACAGTCGGGTGAGAATATTTGAGTCATATAACGGGTCGTAGCTGTCGAACTGGACCTAGTTCTTAAGGCTGACTGTACCTGCCCAGCCAATCAGTGGGCCCGACAATTCCGAGCGAGCCAGCTGATCGTCTGCTTGGCATGGCAAGCGGACGACCCAGTATGATAATGAAGCAGAGGTTACGAACGATGCGAGTATTACTCAGCCAATCAGCGGGCTAGCTTGAGCTCTGCTCTGGTGAATCGCGATATGAAAAATTTGAAAATCTAAATGTTTTTTCAACATTTAATATCTCTACGAGTTGACATCCGATTAGAATATATGATGATTTCAAAACCATCTGTGGGACCCACGGAACCGATGCGCGAAAATCTGTTGGAAGAAGATTAACCGTTTGGGCGTTATGCTCTTACAATGGATCACGCCAATTCACGTCGGTACGACGAAACACATAACTCCCTTTTTTTCAGTCGGCAGATAAAAAAATTCAACTGAACCGTTTTTCTTATCAATATACCTATAAGTATGCCAAGTTTCGTGAAAATCTGACGAAGAACTCTCTTATGGAGGTATACATGACGCTGAAGCTAGCAGCCAGACCAGCAGCCAGGTCGCCGCGCGGGCAGCGGTTCTCATGCGCGACCGAATAGCTTGCGCCCATCGTGATTTCGGTGGTAGTATTGAAGCCCTTGGGCTCGCAAAGGTGTAAAATTAGGAAAAATAACTCGCGTACGTTTAGCGTGACGAAGTCCGAGGTGAAGAATTGGTGTAGACATATATGAGCAGGAATAACAATTACTTATCGTAAATTTTAGCAATACGTCGGCGTCTTATTACATTATGCGAGAGTTTGAAGGGTCTTCATCGGTTGATAATTTTTGAGATGATCTAACACATTTGTCAGGACATACTTGCCAAATTTGAAAAATATTATATCTCGAAAAGCTATGATATAAATTATTTAATAAACATTTTTATCGCACAGCTCCCTCTTACGCGATGCAACAAAAGTTTGAGAACGGTTCATTTGCTGAAAACAATTTTATATCATCCGGAACATCTGTCCGAACGTACTTGCAAATTTGCGCAAAATGAACCGGACTAGAAGTCGAGATATAAATTGTTTATTGCTATTTTTCAGTAAATTTCTCAGTTTTTTGTTTATAGCACCGGTAAATATAGAGATGCTGTCTTCGCTGATTGACACAAGGTTCCTTATATATGTCCGAACATACTTACAAATTTGCAGGAAATGAACCGGAATAGAAGTCGAGATATAAATTGTTTATTGCTATTTTTCAGTGAATTTCTCAGTTTTTTGTTTATAGCACCGGTAAATATGGAGATGCTGTCTTCGCTGATTGACACAAGGTTCCTTATATATGTCCGAACATACTTACAAATTTGCAGGAAATGAACCGGAATAGAAGTCGAGATATAAATTGTTTATTGCTATTTTTCAGTGAATTTCTCAGTTTTTTGTTTATAGCACCGGTAAATATGGAGATGCTGTCTTCGCTGATTGACACAAGGTTCCTTATATATGTCCGAACATACTTGTAAATTTGCACGAAATGAACCGGAATAGAAGTCGAGATATAAATTGTTTATTGCTATTTTTCAGTGAATTTCTCAGTTTTTTGTTTATAGCACCGGTAAATATGGAGATGCTGTCTTCGCTGATTAATACAAGGTTCCTTATATGAGTCCGAACGTACTTGCAAATTTGCACGAAATGAACCGGGATAGAAGTCGAGATATAAATTGTTTATTGCTATTTTTCAGTGAATTTCTCAGTTTTTTGTTTATAGCACCGGTAAATATGGAGATGCTGTCTTCGCTGATTGACACAAGGTTCCTTATATATGTCCGAACATACTTACAAATTTGCAGGAAATGAACCGGAATAGAAGTCGAGATATAAATTGTTTATTGCTATTTTTCAGTGAATTTCTCAGTTTTTTGTTTATAGCACCGGTAAATATGGAGATGCTGTCTTCGCTGATTGACACAAGGTTCCTTATATATGTCCGAACATACTTACAAATTTGCAGGAAATGAACCGGAATAGAAGTCGAGATATAAATTGTTTATTGCTATTTTTCAGTGAATTTCTCAGTTTTTTGTTTATAGCACCGGTAAATGTGGAGATGCTGTCTTCGCTGATTGACACAAGGTTCCTTATATATGTCCGAACATACTTACAAATTTGCAGGAAATGAACCGGAATAGAAGTCGAGATATAAATTGTTTATTGCTATTTTTCAGTAAATTTCTCGGTTTTTTGTTTATAGCACCGGTAAATGTGGAGATGCTGTCTTCGCTGATTGACACAAGGTTCCTTATATATGTCCGAACATACTTGCAAATTTGCAGGGAATGAACCGGAATAAAAGTCGAGATATAAATTGTTTATTGCTATTTTCCAGTGGAATAGCAATAAACAATTTATATCTCGACTTCTATTCCGGTTCATTTCCTGCAAATTTGTAAGTATGTTCGGACATATATAAGGAACCTTGTGTCAATCAGCGAAGACAGCATCTCCATATTTACCGGTGCTATAAACAAAAAACCGAGAAATTTACTGAAAAATAGCAATAAACAATTTATATCTCGACTTCTATTCCGGTTCATTTCCTGCAAATTTGTAAGTATGTTCGGACTCATATAAGGAACCTTGTATCAATCAGCGAAGACAGCATCTCCATATTTACTGGTGCTATAAACAAAAAACTGAGAAATTCACTGAAAAATAGCAATAAACAATTTATATCTCGACTTCTATTCCGGTTCATTTCCTGCAAATTTGTAAGTATGTTCGGACATATATAAGGAACCTTGTGTCAATCAGCGAAGACAGCATCTCTATATTTACCGGTGCTATAAACAAAAAACTGAGAAATTTACTGAAAAATAGCAATAAACAATTTATATCTCGACTTCTAGTCCGGTTCATTTTGCGCAAATTTGCAAGTACGTTCGGACAGATGTTCCGGATGATATAAAATTGTTTTCAGCAAATGAACCGTTCTCAAACTTTTGTTGCATCGCGTAAGAGGGAGCTGTGCGATAAAAATGTTTATTAAATAATTTATATCATAGCTTTTCGAGATATAATATTTTTCAAATTTGGCAAGTATGTCCTGACAAATGTGTTAGATCATCTCAAAAATTATCAACCGATGAAGACCCTTCAAACTCTCGCATAATGTAATAAGACGCCGACGTATTGCTAAAATTTACGATGAGTAATTGTTATTCCTGCTCATATATGTCTACACCAATTCTTCACCTCGGACTTCGTCAGGCTAAACGTACGCGAGTTATTTTTCCTAATTTTACACCTCTGCGAGCCCAAGGGCTTCAATACTACCACCGAAATCGCGATGGGCGCAAGCTATTCGGTCGCGCATGAGAACCGCTGCCCGCGCGGCGACCTGGCTGCTGGTCTGGCTGCTAGCTTCAGCGTCATAGGTATACTACCTACTACCTCAAGGGGACTGAGTCACCTAAAAAATTCGAAAATTAAATTTTTTTTTCCTTGACACGGCCGATCCAAATTGAAAATCGATTTTACCCTTACGAAGTACGTATACTTAGCTATCATTTCAAATTTTTCCATAGCCGTATGAGTTATCTAAATGCTGTGAGATTTTTCACAAAATTTTTCATTTGTCGCAACTTTCGGACCGCACCGATGAACGGATTTTGGATTCCGACGTCTCATTTTGTTCCAAATCGCAGTCATTATCGGATGAGTGTAGGAATTTTGGATGCGAGGTAAAACGAATTTATGGTAACCTATTATTCAACCGGGTTTTCAAAAAGTTACAAAAAAATTGTGTTTTTTTCACATTATTGGTCGCCATAATTTCCAGAAAGCAGATAAAAAAAAATCCCACACTCATCCGAGAATGAGGTCTGTTACGAAGAAAATGAGACGTCAGAATTGAAAATCCATTGAGTCGCAGGGTCCGAAAGCTGCGACAAGTGAAAAATTTTGTGAAAAATCTCACAGCATTTAGATAACTTATACGGCTATGGAAAAATTTGAAATGATAGCTAAGTATACGTACTTCGTAAGGGTAAAATCGATTTTCAATTTGGATCGGCCATGTCAAGGAAAAAAAAAATTAATTTTCGAATTTTTTAGGTGACTCAGTCCCCTTGAGGACTTTGAACTTTGTACAAGTCGGAAGAGTTGTACAATATTGAGCTCGTTCCGAAGGGTATGCTTCCATTTTAAATAATACTCGTCGTCGGTGGTGGTTTTTCGTTGAGTGACGAAATTACAAAAATCTCGCGCTTTTCAACCTAGTCGCGAGTTACTAGAGTCGTAAGGGTGGGAAAGGGCAAATTTTCTCTACATCTCATTGGCTGAAATTTTCCGTTTCCCACTTCTCAGTCCTTCCCACCCTTACATATTTTTAGGCTCCTTCAGAAGGGCATAAGATTACAAACGGATTGTAATATTTTACATTTTGCAGATGTCTATTAGAGCATACGGCAGGCTATTGAGCCTCGTGATGGAAGACGATGAACGGTCCGAAGATTTGACAATTGAATCCGTAAAAATTACGGAGAATCCGAATGAATTCTCGGACTCATCGGGAATGGATGTTGAGCTCAGAAGAGACACGGGAATGAAAAAATACATAGAAACGGCCCGGAGAAGTCGAAAATGGTTGAACGATTCGTCGATAAAGTTGAACGCTTCGATGAAATTGCTCATGAATCTCGTCAGACATTCGCACTTTCAAGTGAGAAAAGAATTACTAATTGCCGTGGAATTGATGCTCTCAAAATGTGCCAGGTGAACGCAGTTGCATAATTTCGCACGATAATTTTACTTCAAGGACGGGGCAAGGTCAATTCGATGAAAAAGAAGCATGTTTTTATTTTAGCGATTTTCAAACAATAGCCATTCGAATAAATTTCTTATGGCAATTGTCATTGTTATTAACACAAAACGTTATGGGGTTTTTTTTGTTGTTTTTTCAAGAAATATGACGAAAAACTTGACAATCCTTGTGGAAATATTGATGTTGCTGTCGGAAGATAAAATTGACGAGGTAAAGAATTTGGCGAGGATTATTTTGCATCGGGTCAACGCATCGTTGACGAACAACGATAACATGAGACCGGTCGTTCAGATTTTGGAAGAAAACTTCTACACGATTCTCACCAAATTGCCCAGATTGATAAGAAGATCCGGTAGGATAGTTTTACATGATTTAACATTATTCTTTACAAATTTTCACGATTCGCGAAACCGTTTTGGCGTTAGTCCCCCGTCCAGTTTTTCGGTGATTCGACCGGTTTTAAGGGGGCACTCATCTGTGTAGATTGCCGGAAAAATAGGTGAATTTTGGGGAATTATTATCTCAAAAACTGTTCGACCGATTGAATTCAAGTTGGTTTTATTCGAAAGTATACGGACCATTCTACTAAAAATAGGCATCGATTTGGATGACCCCCCGCTCAGAATCTTTTCAATTTTTTTTAGGATGTACTCCTTGATGACCTGTATGTACCTGAATTTTTTCAGATTTTTTCCTTCATTATTTTGGCTGTAAGTAATTATACGCATTTCATCACATTTCTGTTTTTCTTTTTTTTTCAATTTAATTTCGAAGTATTTTATCGCAAAATGAAAATTACACTTAGAGCGCATTTCTATGTGAAATTATCTCAACTTTCCGAAAAAAAATATTGATTTTCAGTTTTGACTAACTAAAAGCTCTTAAAATCGAGCTTTAATCATAGAAAGCTATTTTTCAGGCATTGCGCATGTCTGAATTTTTTTTTCAATATTTTTTTCAGAAAGCTGAGAAAATTTCACACTTTTATATGTGAAATTCACGTTGGGTTCTCTGTAAAAACTGCTAGAATCAATGAAAATTCGTAAATTTAATGATAAACCGAATTTTATTTTCTTCATTTAAAATTTATAAATTATTCTTCCTCATGAGCTATCGATCACTCGAGATTTGAGTCTTTTACATAGAAATGCAATGTCTTGACTACTTCTAATATTCTGCAGATAAAATTTCGTCAGCTTTGTGAAAAAAATATTGAAAAAAAAACAATTCAGACACGCGCAATGCCTGAAAAATAGCTTTTTATGATTAAAGCTTGATTTTAAGAGCTTTTAGTTGGTCAAAACTAAAAAATCAATATTTTTTTCGGAAAGTTGAGATAATTTCACATAGAAATCAACTCTAAGTGTAATTTTTATTTTGCGATAAAATACTTCGAAATTAAATTAACCGACACCGATGGGTGTGCGGTCGGTGTACGGCTTCGGCGGACCCACAAGTTAAGCAGCATTTCTCGCGGCCAGTACTTGGATGGGTGACCGCTTAGCCGTGCACCGGCTGGCATATCGATCGGTGAGCGGGAGGCCAGTCCTTCTGGAGCCGTGGTGCCTGCGCTGAAGTGCTACTTCTGCGCATGCGCCACGAAACCAGAAGAACAGGGGCCGACTGTACCGACACGGGTTTTCTGCAGTTTCCCCGTGTCCAAGGCAAATGCGGTACAGCGGTAGGTAAGTCGTCTGCAGACGCAAAAAGGGAGAGCACATTAGGATTTCATGGGGAACACGAATATGGAGATAACGGAGACTAACCTTGTAAAAAACTCAAAGAGTTGTGCAAGTAAAACTCCAAACATACATACATACTTCGAAATTAAATTGAAAAAAAAAAAAGAAAAACAGAAATGTGACGATATGCTCATAATTACTTACAGCCAAAATAATGGAGGGAAAAATCTGAAAAAATTCAGGTACATACAGGTCATCAAGGACTACATCCTAAAAAAAATTAAAAAGATTCTGAGCGGGGGGTCATCCAAACCGATGCCTATATTTGGTAGAATGGTCCATATACTTTCCAATAAAATCAACTTGAATCCAATCGAACGAATAGTTTTTGATATAATAATTCCCCCAAAATTCACATATTTTTCCAGCAATCTACACAGTTGTACCCCCTTAAGGCATCTCATACATTTTCACTGCTTAAATAATAGAACAGCCGATGATTCCCGAATCTAAGCGAACAAAAATGTCCATCTGTCTTGAATTCGCATGATTTACATTTTTTTTTCGTTAGTCTGGCAAGCCTCAGATGATCAAAGATTACTATCACACTTTTTTATCTTCCATTAATTAGAATAAATATTATCGCCTAATAAATTTTTAACTTTGCCAATATAATTTCAAAAATGTTACAAGTATTAAATAATTGTAAAAATGTTACATATTTTATTGCAAGACATTTTTCTACGTCGATCGAACTTGTCAGTGTGGGAAACGAGTTGAACGATAATAATTATAGCAATATTTATGATTAATTCGTAACAGTGAATTAATCGGCTATATATTTTTTTTCTTGTAGATGATGCCATTCAGCTCATGTATTTGAATCAAGTTATTGGATACCTGAGACTGTTGGGAAAAGAACGACTGCCTCACATAATGTCATCTTCGTCGCATTTGAGAAGATTCGTACTGGCTTTGGTCTATGTCGCTGAATTTGACTGTTCTCGCGTATCCGCATTCGAAGATGTTCAATTCAAAGGCACGCATAATACATCTTCGGTAGAAATATTTTAAATCCCGTGAAATCGATGATTTATCACAACTTGCTGACTTCCGGTGATCGACTTTGAAAAAAAAAAAAAATGTATCAGCTCAGAAATTCTGTCATAATTGGAATTATTTTTTCGTCTTCCTCGCGTGAAAATTTGAAATACATAATTGCAAAATTTACTTGAATAAAGTTAATTCGACACAGAATTCAATAAGCTTCGAAACGTTTCTTGTAAAAAATGAGTAGCTTCATTTTTGATTTTCGAGTGAAACATTTCGTGATGAATCTCACAGCATTTAAATAACTCATATGGCTATGAAAAAATTCGAAATCATAGCTAAGTATAAGTACTTTATAAGGGTAAAATCGATTTTCAATTTGGATTGGCCGTGTCACGAAAAAAAAAAATATTTTTCCAATTTTTTTAAGTGACTCAGCCCCCTTAAAAAAGTGATCGTGTAGAATTGACGAAAATTTGGTTTTTTCATTCGTAGATGTTGAAGATTCGACGTACAATCATCCGTGTCCATTCATGTGCTTCAAATTCATCAGAGAAACTTCCACGGAAGAGAAGTTGATGTCAATTTGCAAACTTCTCGGACAATTGGGTGATCTACCACTTTTGGTGGATTGCATATTTGACCTTATACCGGAAATGCCACAGTATCGAAAGGAACTCACTCTTATTCTCAACTGGACTGTCTCAGGTATGCGCTTTTCCAACCTCTTTAGTATTTATATATTTATATTTAGGGTGTGTGACGTCCCTGCATATAAGAAGACAATTCGAATGAGAGAAATATAATGGGTGACATTAGCACGGTGGTAGAGTGCTTGCTTCAGGACCGATAGATCCCGGGTTCGAGCCCCGGATGCACCATATATTTTCTCTCTACGTTTAATTCAGCAGGACGTCACGACAGACCGTTCGGTCGTCACAGGTGTTTCAAAAACAAAAACAAAAAAAGATTTGAATTTCCAACGGGCCGAAACTGAAATAGTTAGTTTAGATAGAAAAATAAAAATGCTGTCAAAAGATGAGAATTTAAGGTTGAGTTTTACATCCCCCTCATTTGAATTTTGATTATTAGTTTTCTTTTTTTTTTTTGAATTTAAGACAGATTATTGTTAGCAAACATTTTTTTCGTGCCTACTTGAACTTTCGACACAATATTCTTCCTCGTCAGATTTTCACGAAACTTGGCACACTTATAGGTATATTGATAAGAAAAACGGTTCAGTTAAATTTCATATGGCCTTCCGGAGCGCGAGAAAAAACTATATCAACACTTTTATTATTCACACGTTTAACACGGAGCCTCATGGACAATCACGCTCGATTTCATATAATACAAAAAGTCCTCGTCAGATTTTGATGAAAACAACTTGAGCTGCAAGTTGAATATTCGGACAACATTTTGGGCACTTGACAGTAGAGATCGGGAGACTGTGATGATAATAATAAGCAAATAAACATGGGGAAAATACAGTTAATATGAGGAGTTGATCGTGATCCAGTAGACATGGCAACGTTGCGCGTTTGTTTCCCATCTTCTTTCTCTCTCTCTCTCTCTCTCTGACTAATCGAAATCATAACGCGCGACGTTGCCACATCAAAGTACTACGTACCTCAATCAGGAGATGGTATATCTTAGAGGCTTGCTTTGACTCTCACAGTTTGTGGGATACTACCTTTTAATTCACTCTCACCTAATCCGTATGGCGTTTTGTCGTCGACGTTTCAGGAACCTTCAGTACAGTTCGAGATCCTTCGATTTCGTCTCTGTGCAAACAAATAAATGATTTTTACACGGAGCCTGACAATTGGTACTTGCCGATGCAAGTGCGGGACGACGTTACACTCGGTGAAGCACAGTGCAATATAGTTCAGTGCTGCTTACTGACCGAAGGCGTGGGAATAATCGCAGCCCATTTACGAGAAGAATACGAACGGTATCTACTGAAAACTCTGTACCTGGTCATCGAGCGAGCAGGTTTTTAATAGTTTTGCCTTACGATATTTCTATATTGACAAAAAAGAAGAGTGAAAACTTGAGGTTTTTGTCTCAGGGAACCTTCGAACCTTTTTTTTTTTTTTTTTCATTTTCGGATCGGCACTTGGGTCAATGGAAGATCATTAGCAGAGGTGCCATTTGTGAAAATAATAGGACCCGCTATTCAGACCATTTGGAGATAAATTCGGACTTTAACCCGCAGTCTGGAAACTTTTTTTTTTTTTTTTTTTTTTTTTTTTTTTTTACACACTTTTGGTCTGTAAAACTGGGTCGTTTTGGTCCTTGGACGTTTTTTCAAACTGTTAAAGTCCTGCAATAAATCTGAAAAAAATGCATGAAGGTTCTTCAAACCTTTAATTTCAGGTTCCAACTATAAAAAAAAATGTTGATATGTTTTTCATAAAAAATATAAGGCAACTAAGGACAAAGTAATTAGTTTAGCTTCGAGGCGAGTTATTTATGGGACAAAATCGCAACTTTTTATCTTTGTCGCTTCGTCTAAAATTCAAATTCGAGCTGAAATTTATTTCAGGGCCTCAGGCACTTTGAGCACATCCTTCCGAAGGTGTGCGATGAGTTTTATTGAGAAAAAACAATTGGCAAAGATGCCAAACTTGTACCATGATAGCCCGGCAGTTCGCGTTTCTATGATACAAGTTTTGTGATCGTTAATAGAAATTAGTAAATCGTTTTTTCCCTGTCCTGTATCATATGGATATTTTTGTATCGATATTCTAGAGTAAATTTAAATTAAAATCATTGGAAAATATTCATTTTTGTGGAAATGGTGTATAAAAGAAGAAAGTAAAATACGGTAATTTTTCGAAATTCACTTTAATGTCAGAAAAATAAATTTTCGACAATTTTTTCGAGATACCTTATCAACATTATGTTGTCAATAAAACGTTGATAACATAAATTCCCTTTCCCCCGGCTTTTTGGAAAAAAAAATGTCAAACAATTTTTTTTAGGAAAATTGTTTTTTCTTTTTCAGAAGAAAAAAATGGTACTTAAAAAATCATAACTTTATAAAAAATAATAATGATATCGAAATGATTCAAAATGGATATTAAATGGGAATATTGTAGCTTTTATAAAAAAAATGACATTTAATTATCTTGAAATTAGATGGTTAATTTTGCTACCTCAAAAGTTGTTATAAATGAGTCATCCGAGAAACTACTTTATCACTCGACCGTTCCAACATTTCCTCATTGAACTGCACAAAAAAATGTTTGTAATTTTTTTTTCTGTACCCCATTTGAGCTCGACTTGGCAGACGTACTGCCGTGCCTCCAGATAGCGTGGACGGTATTTGTCGAAGTCATTTTTGGGTGGGTCTCGAAAATCAGAATGAGCAATGTTCAAAAGGCCCAAAATTCCGAACGGTTTTCAAAATTTCCCGACTTTCGAGCTTTCCCACGCGTGAATTATCAAACTTAGATGGATGCCGTCGCTGACTTTTTTGTAGGAAATTCAATTCTCTACAACATTGTTCATGTGAACTTTTGGTCTATATAGCGTTGTTTCACCAGCGTTTGGACGCGAAGGTAAAAATGTATTGATTTTCTTCTTATTTTTGCCGTCTCGTCCAAACGCTGGCTAAACAAGGCTATATAGACCAAAAGTTCACATGAACAATGTTTTAGACAATTGAATTTTCTATACAAAAGTCAATGACGGCATATATCTATCTGTGATAATTTACGTGTGGGAAAGCTCGAAAGTCAGGAAATGTTAAAAACCGCAATGGTTTTCTATTTTTAAAATTATCGTCAATTCAAAAATTAGCGTAAATTATCACAGTTAGATGTATGCCGTCACTGACTTTTTTATAGGAAATTCAATTCTCTACAACATTGTTCATGTGAACTTTTGGTCTATATAGCGTTGTTTAACCAGCGTTGTGACGGGAAGATAAAAATGCATCGATTTTCTTATCGTTTTATTTGTTTCCGTCCAAACGCTGGCTAAACAACGCTATATAGACCAAAAGTTCACACGAACAATGTTGTAGAGAATTGAATTTCCTACAAAAAAGTCCGGGACGGCATAAATCCAAGTTTGATAATTTACGCGTGGTAAAGCTCGAAAGAATGTTGGTCCTTCGTCTTGGAAGAATTTTGGTCCTAAAAATTTTCGTCGAAATTAATCAAACAGCGGGTCCTATTATTTTTCACGAATCACAACCTCCGGGTAACGACCTTCCATCTCCAAAAGCCCACGCTGCAAGTTCTCCCCCGGCAATTAAAAAAAAATCGGTGTCTCTATCGCTCACAGGAAGCAGCAACAGTTTTCTGAATCAAGCGGGCCGAAAGAGTCTCGAGAACATGGCTCGATCGCAAAATTACAAAAACGTGGCGGATTTTTTGCGTGACAACGTGGATTACATTTGTTACAACATGACGATGCGCATGCGCAGAATCGAGACGAATCCCGGTGTTATAAACGTTTTTCACGTCGTCATGAGATACAGCACGATGGAACTGTTGCCGTGTCCGAAGGACGTTGTCGAAGTCGCACTCGCCCGATTGTCCGGTGAATCCTACCAGCGAAACGCCTACTCGTTGATGGAAATTCTTTACGTATTCGTGATGAGTGTGACGAGGATGACGGAAGGTCCGGTGAATTTTGGCAACCACGTCAACGGGCCACGAGAAACAAACTCGACGTCGAATTCGGTGGAAATCGTTGTGAAATCTGTTATCGATCATTGCAACGCGAAAAAGGATTCCGAAAACTTGAACGACGATACGATTCTCACTGCCGAAGACATTGAGACGGAATTGGAAGACGGAAGTGCGTCACGATTCTCGAATAACTGCGAACAACAAGGTATGCCTGGTGATATTTAAGGGGACTAGGCAGCGAGAAAATTCGAATTTTTTTATTTTTATCTTTTGTCATATTCTGTTACTGCAATCTCTTCCGAATAATCTGGTACAAAGCAGACTGAAAAATTCGCAAAATTGAGCTCAGGAGAGAAAATACACTCCGTAGAACGGAGTCCGTAGAGGCGCCAGAACTTTAAACGCGTTTATCTCGAAACAGCATTTTTCGAAATAAACGCTAGCTTAACCACGATAACTCGAGAACGGTTAAAGATATCACCTTGTTTTTTTTTTTTTTTTTTTTCAAAATAAAGCTATAAATGTTCTCTACCAAGTGAACCAAACTCTATGGAAAGATATTAATTTTTTATTATTCTTATTACAACAAATGTCAAAAAATTTCGCCCGCTTTTCGATTTTTTTGCGAATTTTCGCCGCCATTTCCGTAATTTTCATGGTTTTTCAAAAAATGTTTGGTTCACTTGGTGGCGGAACACGTTCCGAAGAGAATGGCGTTTGAAAATTCGGAGAAACTTGAATCGGCCACCCGGAATCGTGGTTAAGCTGAAGCAATGCGTGAAACGCGTCGCCATCTTTATCAGCCCGTATCTCCTTTGGATATTTATATTTTTCAAGTTGCGACCTGCTAATTGAATAGCCGAAATGTCAATGGAAACATTGAAAAAAAAAAATTTATGTACGTTGTTTCGTTTCTTTACAAATGCCATTTGAATTTTATCGCATTTTTGGCCTATTCTCGCTGCCTAGTCCCCTTAAGGGGGAGTAACGGTAGAAAAAAAAACACTTTTTTTGCGAATTTTTTTTTTTTTTTATAAATATGAATAGAGCAAATTTTTTCAAACTTTTTGCACATTATTGAGTATCATTTTGATAACGTTCTGTAATTTTTTCATGCGAAAATATCGACGAACAAGCATGGAAAAGTTTTCTCACAAGAAAAATCGATTATTTATTTATTTATTCATTTTTTTTTTTTTTTTTGCATTTTCGGAAAGCAGAACTATTCAAAAGTATTTCCTGAAAATCGCATCAACCTATTGAAACCCATGCCAAGATTCATAAGCAAATCAAAAAAGAAGTTACACGTGTTTTTTTTTTCTTTTGCCAATGGCGATTGTTTATAAAAAAAATATTTAAACAAATTTCAACCGAAAATCATTATTTCGATAAAGTAAGCGTGCCAATCGATTCTACGCAAAAAATATGCAAGTCCAATTTGTAAGTACAAAAACTGTTACAAGTAAACAAATTTACTTCATTAATTTACATAAAGCTGTAATATTCTCTTTTTATTTATGTTACAGACAAATATTTCGATAGAGAATATTATTGTCGAATATTGCGAATAAATTTATAGTCAGGAAGAAATTATTAAATTAAAACAGGAAGTAAACGTTTATTGAAATAAATTCTTCGTTTGAATTTATTTATTACGTATGAATAAAAAAAAATACATATAATTCTTTTAATAAATATGAATTCACAAACTTATCTTTATAATTGACTCTATCGCCACGTGTCGTTGTCGTTGAGGAAGTTTATGGTCACCTCATTAACACCTCGACACTCCCGATACGATTTTATTCGGATATTTTCGGTAATTTTCGTATATTGGCAGAAAACGCGCCCTCTTTCGTTACTCGCTTGGCGATCGTTTATACCACATTACATATTGCATAGCGTTAAAGTAACTATCGGATTGATAGTCAAATCTTAAAAAAGAAGTTACACGTGTTTTTTCTTTTTCCAATTCCAATCGTTTATAAGAAGTCGATTGGCATTCTTAATTTACCGAAATAATGATTTTCAGAACAATTTGTTTGAATAAGTTTCTATAAACAATTACAATTGGAAGAAGAAAAAACACGTGTAACTTCTTTTTCGACTCGCCTATGAATCCGATAGTTACTTTTGAGCTAACAGCTATAGGCTTGGCATGGGTTTTAATTGGTTAAGGAGTTCCTAAAATTGGCTGAGTTATAGCTAATTACGTCGCGCCTCTTCCGCCGAGCCGCGGCTTATCTCGTTTTCCACTTTTGTTGATAAATAAACAAAAATAAGCTTCTTTTTCATGAAACTCGTAGTATCACTTATGTGCGAAATAGTATGAGCTTTCATTGAAAACAAAAAAAAGTTCAAATCGCTTCAAAATTTTAGTCTACAACTTATTTAATCCACATGCCTGTTTCTCGATGCCCTCGGCAGCGAAAACTTTGTCGAAACTTTGCACGCGTTTATCTCGAAATGACATTTCAAAATCGGTAGTCAAGATATCTCGAGGTTCACCGGACCGATTTTGCTCAAATTTTGAGGGTTTTTGCAGAAAAACATTCTCTTGAGAGTGAGGCAAGCATTTTTGAAAAAAAAATTTGTTCTCGGTTTATTTATAAAAAATTAACAAAAAATGCGGTCAAAAACGTGAAAAAAAAGCGTTCAAACACCTGCCAGTCGCAAAAAAAAAAATCCTTTCTTCTCCCTCAAGATTAACTCTTGTTAAACGATATGCAGTCACCCGTTTTGATTTCAGACCCTTATTTTCCGAAATATCGTGACTACCACCAAAAAAAAAATGCCGTCGGAAGAACCAGTATAACTCCGTCATTTTGTGATATTTTTACTCGAACATTTTATTGAAGCTTCTCTGATGAATGCACTAAACATAAAAAAATAGAAATCGTCAATATATTAATTCGTTCAGTCAGAAAAAAATTATTGAATTTTAAGGCACGGTATTTTAAATAATCAAAATAAGCTGCAAGTTGAAACTTGAAATTTGCATCTTCCGAATCGTAGCTAATAAACGAAGATTTCCATAAGAGGAACCCAAAGATAAAAAAAAATTAACGTGTTTCCTCGTTTTGAAGAATTTTGTGCACTGCATTTAATTCGATCGAAGAAGGATCGATTGCTTCATCAAAATTTCGTTCTTTTTTTGTTCTTCTTCCATGCAAGATGAAACGGTGAAGCCCCCGTCTTACATAAGTACGACGGAAAGCATTGTCAAGTGTTGCTTCAACTTTTTGCCATCGAAAGACGTGCCGAAGAGTCTGTTGGCCATGAAAATAATACAAGAGGGGCTTAAAATTTTGTCCAATTGGACCGAACAATTGTTGCCAATCGTTCATGAATTGTGGCACCCGTTGGTCGACAGATTCAACGATTCCAACATACTCGTAGTCAACAGGGCATGGCAAGTGCTTTACATCGTTGCTCACGTCGCTCAGGATTTCGTCAGGTCCCGAACTCTCAAGTGAGTAATCAATCGTTTATTTGCCACGATTAACGACTGGGTAAAATTAATTCGGTGAAAAACAAGCATGTTTTTCAAGGTTGTACCCTCCATAAGAGAGTTCCTCGTCAGATTTTCATGAAACTTGGCACACTTATAGGTATTGATAAGAAAAACGGTTCAGTTAAATTTTCATGGCTTTCCGGAGCGCGAGAAAAAACTATATCAACACTTTTATTATTCACACGTTTAACATGGAGCCTCATGGACAATCACGCTCAATTTTAAATAATACAAAAAGTCCTCGTCAGATTTTAATGAAAACACTTGAGCTGCAAGTTGAATATTCGGACAACATTTTGGGCACTTGACAGTAGAGATCGGGAGACTGTGATGATAATAATAAGCAAATAAACATGGGGAAAATACAGTTAATATGAGGAGTCGGTCGTGATCCAGTAGACATGGCAACGTTGCGCGTTTGTTTCTCATCTTCTCTCTCTCTCTCTCTCTCTCTCTTTCTGATCGACATCATAACACGCGACGTTGTCACATCAAAGTACTACGTGCCTCAATCAGGAGATGGTATATCTTAGAGGCTTGCTTTGACTCTTACAGTTTATGAGATACTACCGTAAGATTTTTTTTTCCGGCGATACAAATAGTGTAAATTTGGTCAATCGATTTCCATATAATGATACAACATTTAATCAATATTTTTTCTAAATTTACTCCCTTCTCCGCCCAATACTACCATGGCATCACATCGCCTTCTATCTCATGTGTTTGTACTTCTCGTTATACGTTGATTTTTTTCCCCTCTCCCCTCCCCCTCATTTGTTCTAATAACAATAATAACAAATTTATTATTTATCATAGAGTTAGGTTCACTTTGTAAAGAACGTTAATAGCTTTATTTTGGAAAAAAAAAAAAAAAAAAAAAACAAGGTGACATCTTTAACCGTTGTTGAGTTATCGTGGTAAATCTAGCGCAAAATGCTGTTTCGAGAAAAAGTGTACGGAGTGTTTTTACTCTCCTGATCTCAATTTTGCGAATTTATTCGTCTACTTTGCACCAAAATATTCGAAAGACATTGCAGTAACAAAATACGAAACAAAAAAAAAAACGAAATGAAAGAATTGGAATTTTCTCGCTGCCTAGTCTCCTTAAACCCACAAAAAAAAATCGTGAAAATAGTATCTAAAAAATAATATCTAATTACGGTAGACACTCCTTCATGCATTTTCATTTTAAAAATGCTCATGTTTTTTTTACTATTTTTTCATCTGTTTCCTTTGTTATCAGGGAAGTCCTGCCGTCTCTCGCGCAATTCATGGAAAAATCGGCCAAGGATAGTTACAAGGAAAATTCGAAAAGTTGTTACGGATTCACGCAAACGTTTAAACTGCAAAAATTGATTCTGCAGCAGGCCGCGTCTGTTGCTCGAAATCTGAAGCTTCAAGAACGTCAATTGTGGCAAATGTTGGATATTGCCCAACCGTATCTCAGTGCTCATCAACATCATGTGCTACAGGTGATTTTAGAGATGCCATTAAGGGGACTGAGTCACCCAAAAAATTCGAAAATTAAATTTTTTTTTCCGTGACACGGCCGATCCAAATTGAAAATCGATTTTACCCTCACGAAGTACGAATACTTAGCTATAATTTCAAATTTTTCCATAGCCGTATGAGTTATCTAAATGCTGTGAGATTTTTCACAAAATTTTTCACTTGTCGCAACTTTCGGACCCTGCGACTCAATGAATTTTCAATTCTGACGTCTCATTTTCTTCGTAACAGACCTCATTCTCGGATGAGTGTGGGATTTTTTTTCATCTGCTTTCTGGAAATTATGGCGACCAATAATGTGAAAAAAAAACCAATTTTTTTGAAAAACCGGTTGAATAATAGGTTACCATAAATTCGTTTTACCTCGCATCCAAAATTCCTACACTCATCCGAGAATTACTGCGATTTGGAACAAAAAAATGAGACGCCGGAATCCAAAATCCGTTCATCGGTGCGGTCCGAAAGTTGCGACAAGTGAAAAATTTTGTGAAAAATCTCACAGCATTTAGATAACTCATACGGCTATGGAAAAATTTGAAATGATAGCTAAGTATACGTACTTCGTAATGGTAAAATCGATTTTCAATTTGGATCGGCCGTGTCACGGAAAAAAAAATTTAATTTTCGAATTTTTTAGGTGACTCAGTCCCCTTAAGGTGACATATATAGCGTGACGGCCCCAAAATTAAATAACTTTTTACGACTGATTTATTTATGAAAATTGGATTTGAAAAATGAGAGAAAAATTACAAACATGAGTTTAATGATGCAATCGGCCTTTTGTGAATCGTTACAGTCGAAATAGTTGCAACAGGTGTACAGTCACTGACAAAACCTCAGTCAAGCACACGCACAATATCGTCAATTTCACTTCAATTATCATTTGAAGTGTAAAATTAACATTACCAAGTGTTCAGTCATCATTTGTTCAATTATTTGTAATGCTAAACATGTATGACGTCATAATCTGGTTCGGTGAATCCACGATTTGCTTATTTTCGACTGGAAAAAAAAAGTTACGAAGTAAATGAGACTTCAGAATTGAAAATCACTCAAGTCGTATGGTCCAAAAGTTGAGACACGTGAAAAATGTTGTGATCAATCTTATGTTATGATGAGGATTGACACGAGTCTCGTGAGATCGGGTCAGTAGAAATGTATTTGAGCGATTCCACGTGACTTCAGCCACTCAAAAAAAAAAATTTTCCACCAATAATTTTAAAAAATTGAGCTATTTTTTTGCAATATATTCACCGAGTGCCGATTTTTTTAAATTTTTTTTGACGGTTTTATCGTTAATTAACGTTTTTTTGTATTTTACCATTCAAATGGCTGTATCTTTGGCACGATTTGACGTATTTACTTCTGTAAAAAACAAAAATGTGCGTCTTTTTATGGCTTTTCAGAAAAAAATTACTTTAGATTTTATTGAGCAAGTTGAACGTCTGTTTTAGGGCTAAATATGCAAAAATATTTTTTTTCTGAAAAAATGCATTTTTAATTTTTGTTCCGTCGCGGAAGAGATTTTCAAAGTTTCCCAATCATAAAATCAAAATCTGCTACGAGTATTTTTCGTCACGTAAAAATAATAATTAACGTTTTTTCCAAATCATCAAACTAAAAATAATTCAAGGACTGTCCGACGCAGAAATAATAATTTTTCGTCAACGAGTTTTTTACGAGTCTTTTTACCGTAGCAGCGGGGGATTAGAAAATTCTATTGTCGCATCGCCTTTTTCAATTTTCGAGACATTTGCAGTCCAGATGCAAGGACTTACCTCGTCGCTCAACCCGGCCATTAAGTCGAAACAAGCGCGAGGGACTTAAACGGAGAAAATATGTAAACTCATTTTTTATCGATTTATACTCACCATCGGCGAGCACGGATTAAAGGATCGTGGTCCGGACGCATCGGCACCCCGAAGCAAGAGGGGGCGATGGGTCACGGGAAACCCCCGAGTACCTAGGTCCGAGCTCCGCCGAGGCGTCGACACGCCTCTTCATTTTTTATTCGTACTTAGAATAACCAATCAACATCGAAAACATTGATGCGAGCGACGTGACATCCCACTCCACTCATTTGCAAAATCATTGCCCCCCTCTCCAAAACAATTGGAGTTATTTTTTGGTACTTCTCAAGAAGTCAGTTGTCTTCAAACCGTCAACCAAGACAGACACTCCAAGAACCGATAGTCAGAGTCTCTCTACTCGGATTCTTGATCTACATCACACCACTCGCCACTCTATTCGTAAAACACACAACTATCTACAACGATACACAAACACATACAACATTTTTTGCAAAGAATATTTTTTGTTCTCAGTGTTAAAGATTTTCACTTCACTTACTGTATTCGTAATTCAGATATTAATAAAGTTCTATATACGTTGTTTTTAAATAAAGAAATACCCGCGTCATTTTAATTAATCGCGCGGGAGTTCAACCATTCGCGGTTCATTATTTCGTGAGACGCGGATTTACGACCCGCGTCGGCTCAAACGCAACGGAGCCATCCGCAAAGGCTGAACATAATTTTTGGTCCTTCGAGCCGGATAGAGTCAGTGGTGAAAATTAATAGTGAAAAAAAAAAAATCGTGACACTAGTGGTGAAAAGGTGCAACCAGTGGTGAACAATCAAAACAATAACGTGCGCGATTAAACTTTTGTGATTCGCGATTAGACGCTCCGCTCGTAACGCTACGCGTCAGACTCAGTGTGTTCTACTACGTACGTAGCAACACATCATTGCAGTCAAATTATCGTCGAGGATAGGACCGCCGGAGAATCGTGAACAAACTTCTCCATCCAAGGCCACGCCAAACCCTCACGATGCTAACAGCAGAGTCGACAGCCGCGCTCAAGACGCTCATTCGCCAAAGGGGGAACATACAGGGAGCCGTGACTTCCTTCTCCAAGAAGCTAGACGCGTACGAAGCCGCCGACTCCGTAGATCGAGATCCATTTAAGCTGCAATCTGCCCTCGACGGGCTGCGCTTAAAGTATCAGAAGTTCTCGGACATCCAGGATCAGATAGAAGAACTGGATGAAACAGAAATCAGCAAAAGAATTCCATTCGACGAATCCTATGAGGACGTCATTGGAACGGCGTTGAGACTTCTCAGCAACAACGCCACCCAACACGTCAGCACACACACACCATCTCCAGCAACACCTGCAACAGTGCCAGTGAAGTTGCCGCAGATGAATTTACCGAAGTTCGACGGTTCGATCGAAAACTGGAACGCGTTCTTCGACTTGTTTTCAAGCCTGATCGACAAGAACGAAACCTTGTCTCCGGTGCAGAAATTGACATATCTCAGAAGCTCTGTGACTGGGAAGGCCGCTACCGCCATAGATTCGCTACCTACCACGGATAGGAATTATGGCAGCGCGATCGAAATTCTACGAAAAAAGTTCGACTGTGTACCGAGGATTCTCCGACGGCACTGGACGCTTCTTCGCGAATATCCGCGCCTGCAAAGGGACACATCGACAGCCCTCGGTGATCTCGTCGATACAGTGAATCTACACGTTCGAGCCTTACACAATCTTGGCCAGCCGACCGAAAGCTGGGATCTTCCACTGATTGATCTGATTTTATCGAAAATCAGCTCAGACACCGTGTGGCAGTGGGAGCTAACACTCACAAACTCCGACTTGCCAACGTACACAAGCCTGCTAGAATTCTTGGAAAAGAGGGCCAACTGCACGGACCCTTCATCAGCAACGAGCGCCCCAAGAAATCGACCTCAACAGGAAATCTCGCGCCATAAGAAAAACGCAAACGGTTCGACAAGACAGACATTCGCGACAGTGAGTACACCACCGTGTTCAATCTGCAGCGAGACTAATCATTACATCATGAAATGTCCGAAGTTTCTCGCCATGTCGCTGGCAGAACGACAGAACGCGGTGCGGGCGTCATCGCTGTGCTACAATTGTTTACGGTCGAACCACCAACTTTCGCAGTGCACGTCCCGTAATTGCTCGATCTGCAACAGAAGACACAATACACTCCTACATAAAGCAGAGAATCGGGAATTACCTGCAAGGCCGTGCACGTCTGCCAGTCAATCCTGACTAGCAAAGAAAAGTTTTCCGCTTGAGCAGGTTACACGCACGAGTCTCATCGTCAACTCAAGCACGAGTGAGTTACTTGTGACTGCTCAAATTAACGTCTTGAACGCAGAATCCCGGCCTCTCACCTGCAGAGCGCTACTGGACACAGGCTCAACGACTAACTTCATCACGGAGAACGTAGCTGCGCTCTTGGGCATACAAGGACGAAAGTGCGTTATACCAGTCGGATCACTCAACGCGACGACCACGATCGTCAAACAATTAGTTACAGTGACCATACGCTCGAAACACAACGGATACGAACGAACGGTGGAATGCATGGTAGTTCCACAAATCTCCCAACTCGTACCAGATCAACGAATCTATCGCGAGGTCATGAAACTGCCACGAAATTTGAAGCTGGCCGATCCCAACTTCCATCGACCTGGACCAGTCGACGTGCTCCTGAGTGCCGGAATTGCATTGTCCACGCTGTGTGTAGGAAAGATAGAATTGTCTTCAAAGGGTGAGCCAGATTTGTTCCTACAAAAAACTCTCTTCGGGTGGGTCATCGGGGGGAGTGCTCCAGCAGCACCATCTCCGCGACAACGCAGCTGCCACGCCACGACCAACAACCTCGAAGCGAGTCTAACCAAATTCTGGAGCCTTGAAGAGGCTACAGCTCCCGTGTGGCATCGAAACGCCGATGAAGCCCACTGTGAGCAGCACTTCCGCGAAAACGTAACTCGCGACAGCAATGGAAGATACGTCGTAGCGCTTCCATTCAACGACAAACAATCGGAATTGGGCGAATCGCGGTCAAGAGCGATCCATCGTCTAATTTCCATCGAACGAAAGCTGCGTCGAGACCCCGAGCTTGGCCTCCGATACAACGCTGTTCTTCAAGAATACTTGGACCTTGGACACATGACGGAGACGAAACCAACAGACCAAGGGTATTATCTACCCCATCACGCAGTGATAAAGGACGTCAGCCTCACAACGAAGGTGCGAGTTGTGTTCGATGGATCGGCCCAAACGAGCACAGGTATTTCGCTCAACGATACTCTTCGCGTCGGACCCACCATCCAGGACGACATTTTTTCTTTGCTGCTTCGCTTTCGAACTCATCCATGGGTTCTCACAGGCGACATTGAAAAAATGTACCGACAAATACTCGTTCGTCCAGAGGATCGGAAATACCAGAGGATCGTGTGGCGCAACGGCGAAGGTATAAAAACCTATCAGCTCAACACAGTGACCTTCGGACTGTCAGCGGCACCGTATCTTGCCATAAGATGTCTTCACCAACTAGCTGAGGACGAAGGACATCGTTACCCGGCAGCAGCAAAAATTCTAAAACAAGATCTCTACGTGGATGATCTGCTCACAGGGGCACAGACCCGAGAAGAAGCTATCAAACTACGAGATGAAATCGATCAGCTGCTCAAACTCGGTGGTTTTAATCTGCGGCAATGGGCATCAAACGAGCCAGAGTTACTTGCGGGACTACCAGAGCGGGATATGAATCTACAACTACAGTTGGGTGGATCATCAACACTAAAAACCTTGGGCGTATTCTGGAACTCTACCACCGACGACATCACGTACACGGTAAAATTAGCAGAAGACACATCGAGAGTCACAAAACGCATCATACTTTCGGAAACAGCCAAGGTGTTCGACCCACTGGGGCTGTTGGGGCCAGTCGTCATACTAGCCAAGGCAATTATGCAAAAACTATGGACGTTAAAGCTGCACTGGGATGAAGCACTGCCCACCGAGATCCACACGGAATGGGTAAAGTTCTACGCACAACTGCCTCTGCTGAACAATCTCAGCTTTCAACGAGCCACAGTGTTAGAAAACACCAAGGAGATACAGCTGCACGGATTCTGCGATGCCAGCCAGATGGCATACGGAGCCTGTATCTACCTTCGATCAATCACCATGGACGGCAAGGTCAGCACCAGCATCCTTTGCGCCAAGTCGAGAGTCGCACCGTTGAAGCCGATCACAATACCACGCCTGGAACTTTGTGGAGCACAACTTCTTGCGAATCTCATGACCACGGTACAAACAGCGATCAAAATAAAGGTGCCCACCATCATTTATTGGACCGATTCAACGATTGTGTTGCATTGGCTCAACACGATACCACAACGTCTGCAAACTTTCGTAGCGAACCGAGTAGCAGACATTCAATCAAAATCAAACATCAAGGATTGGCGGCACGTCCGGACACACGAAAACCCAGCGGATCTCATCTCACGGGGACAACGACCAGACGAATTCGTCAAACCATCCTTCTGGCAGACTGGACCACCTTGGCTTCAGACGGAGGAATCCACGTGGCCGGTTCTTCCTCTTACATTCCCAGACACACCTCTGGAACACAAGAAGAAGATCTGCCTAGCCATAATACGTCCGAACAACGAACTTCTAAGTCGCTATTCGTCGATGGAGAAGTTACAACGAATTGTTGCGTATTGCCTCCGCTTCAAACTTGACAACACCCATCGTGGGGAACTGACACTCGCCGAACTCACTGCAGCTCATGATAAAATCATCCGCTTGACACAAGAAGCCAACTTCTCTGATCTTATCACTGTACTGAAGACGCCTGAAAAACAGAAGGATGTCCGAATCCACAAGTTCGAAAACTTGCATCCATTCCTCGATAAGGAAGGAATCATACGTGTCGGCGGGAGGCTACAGAGAGCGATGATTCCCTTTGCGCAACGACATCCGATCATCTTACCAAAGGGTCATCACGTCACGAAACTTATCATCGAACGAGAGCATCATCTACAGCTTCACGCGGGTGCTCAGGCGACGCTCTACGCCGTACGACAACGCTATTGGCCAATAGACGGACGCAACGCAGTACGGCTCATCACGAGGGCATGCATCAAATGTTTCCGACCGAAGCCTCCACCGGTCGATTACATCATGGGTAATCTACCCGAGGCTCGAGTCACCGAATCGAGACCATTCACGAACGTTGGTATCGACTACTGTGGCCCTTTCTATATCAAGGAGAAAAGGTATCGAAACAGGGGTCGTATCAAGGTTTACGTCGCGGTCTTCATCTGCTTGGCAGTCAAGGCAGTACATCTGGAGGTCGTCAGCGATCTCACGACCGAGGCCTTTATTGCCGCTCTCGATCGCTTTATCGGCCGACGAGGAATCTGTACCAACATCTACTCCGATAACGGTACAAATTTCGTTGGGGCCAACAACGAGATGCGAGAGATATACAAGCTTCTCCAATCAGAAGACCATCGACAACGAGTAAGCCAATTCGCGATCAACCACGCAATCGCTTGGCACTTCATTCCACCGCAGTCTCCACACTTCGGAGGTCTATGGGAAGCAGCAGTGAAATCGTTCAAGCATCATCTGAGAAGAATCGTCGGGACCGAGATGCTGACATTCGAAGGGCTCACCACACTCGTCATTGAGATCGAAGCAGTTCTGAACTCCCGACCACTGACAGCTCTCTCGTCAGATTCAAACGATCCACTCGCATTGACGCCTGGACATTTCCTCATCGGAGCCGCTCTCAACTGCCGACCACAGATCAATTTTACGGACACACCTGTCAACAGACTGTCTATGTGGCAGCATATCCAAGGCTTGAAACAACATTTTTGGTCCAGATGGCATCGAGAGTACATTACGGAACTCAACAAACGGACGAAATGGATACACGGAGCACATAGCATTCAACGAGGAACAGTAGTGCTTCTGAAGGAGGACAACCTTCCTGCTCTCCAGTGGGCCATGGGCAGAGTCACCGAGATTCACCCGGGAGCAGACGGCATCGTTCGCACGGTAACGATAAAAACGGCCAAGGGTACATTCGACAGAAACGTGAAGAAGCTCGCTCCGCTTCCACTCCAAGAAGAAGAAGCCCGACCTGCCACCGCTGTCAACGCGGACCAGTCGCCCAACACGTCACCATTATAGCTCTTCATTACAATAAGACATTTTGATGCAATCAATTATTCAACACAATCCGTTCGTGACAACATACTATCACACAAACACACACACACACACACAGTCACAACTCAACAAAAATTGATCGGTAGACCTCTCAACGGGGGGAGTATGTTCCGTCGCGGAAGAGATTTTCAAAGTTTCCCAATCATAAAATCAAAATCTGCTACGAGTATTTTTCGTCACGTAAAAATAATAATTAACGTTTTTTCCAAATCATCAAACTAAAAATAATTCAAGGACTGTCCGACGCAGAAATAATAATTTTTCGTCAACGAGTTTTTTACGAGTCTTTTTACCGTAGCAGCGGGGGATTAGAAAATTCTATTGTCGCATCGCCTTTTTCAATTTTCGAGACATTTGCAGTCCAGATGCAAGGACTTACCTCGTCGCTCAACCCGGCCATTAAGTCGAAACAAGCGCGAGGGACTTAAACGGAGAAAATATGTAAACTCATTTTTTATCGATTTATACTCACCATCGGCGAGCACGGATTAAAGGATCGTGGTCCGGACGCATCGGCACCCCGAAGCAAGAGGGGGCGATGGGTCACGGGAAACCCCCGAGTACCTAGGTCCGAGCTCCGCCGAGGCGTCGACACGCCTCTTCATTTTTTATTCGTACTTAGAATAACCAATCAACATCGAAAACATTGATGCGAGCGACGTGACATCCCACTCCACTCATTTGCAAAATCATTGCCCCCCTCTCCAAAACAATTGGAGTTATTTTTTGGTACTTCTCAAGAAGTCAGTTGTCTTCAAACCGTCAACCAAGACAGACACTCCAAGAACCGATAGTCAGAGTCTCTCTACTCGGATTCTTGATCTACATCACACCACTCGCCACTCTATTCGTAAAACACACAACTATCTACAACGATACACAAACACATACAACATTTTTTGCAAAGAATATTTTTTGTTCTCAGTGTTAAAGATTTTCACTTCACTTACTGTATTCATAATTCAGATATTAATAAAGTTCTATATACGTTGTTTTTAAATAAAGAAATACCCGCGTCATTTTAATTAATCGCGCGGGAGTTCAACCATTCGCGGTTCATTATTTCGTGAGACGCGGATTTACGACCCGCGTCGGCTCAAACGCAACGGAGCCATCCGCAAAGGCTGAACAATTTTTTTTTTCAAAATTTCCCCAAATTCTGAATACGAAAAAAGAATTTTTAGTATTTTTTATATCGTGGGACCAGTAATCGGTAATGCGTAATGTTACCGATTTTATTAATAGATTTTTTTCAGTTTGATTTTTTTTTTTTTTTTTTTTTTTTCATGCGCTCCAGTCGCTTTACGCGAATCCAGAAGTCTCCCTGAAAGATAAGTGAATGATAATCAATGCTCATTGAATTGCGTAAAGCGGAAAAATTATTTGTGGAAAATTATTTTTTTTTAGTGGCTGAAGTCACGTGGAATCGCTCATATATAGAAAAATCGGAAAAAAATAATATCGGTAAAGTAGGATTCTCGCTCTCACAACCAAGACAGGAAAATAATCTTACGAAATTACATCTCCAAGGTCGATTCGTCAAATCACGTTATAAACATCATATAACGAAATATGAGGTTTATAATTGATTAATTATGCCTTTTAATTATAATTGTCACGTATGGTAATAATTATAATTCGGTTTTATTATTTGAAAATTGTTTGAAAATTTTCAGATGCTTCATATGGTTATGGAAAAATTTGAAATTATAGCTGAGCATAGGTATTTTATAAGGGTAAAATTGATTTTAAATTCTGATTGATCGTCACGAAAAAAAAAAAAAAAATACAATTTTTTAGGCGACCCGTAAAATATTCGAAAAAAAGCTTGAAGTATTAAATTATTGCTATTATGGATTCGTAATGTTTCAGGAATGTTGCGTCCAATTCTTCAAAGATGTAGCTACGTTTCAGGCTGATATTGTGTGGGTAAAGTGCCTCGGTGTATGGAACTGTCATGTAGCTCCGATTCCCGTTGACAGCGAGTTCACACTGGCGCACTTGAAAGTACGTATAATATTCGTATGAAATTTTTGATCCACCAACTCTGTTCGATATATTCTCCACGATTCAGACTGTTACACCGAAAATTAAACATTTTCGAATTATTATCGTGGCTTAACGGCGGGGTAAGGTTGATTCGGTGAAAAAGAAACGTGATTTGAGATTTTTTTCTGGCGATAAAAATAGTGTAAATTTATTCTATTAATTTCCATATAATAATACAACATTTGAACAATATTTTGTTGAATTTTCATTGCAAAATATTGAAAGTTGAGCGGGTGCCCGTTCGATCTGCCTTCACCTGCAAAGTGACGAGCAGCGAAAAGTTTTTACCGGGTCTGGTTGACCCATAGTAGCAACAGTATCACGAAAAGTGTGAAAAAAAAAGTATTTCCAAATTTTTTTCGAAATATCCGAAAAATCATTAGATTTGGGAAATTCCAATTCCCTAATTCGCACATTCGGTCTTCCGATATTCTGAAAATATTTTCTTCTCAACCTTGCGAAACAAAAAAAATATTTTCAAAATTCTTTAATGTCAATTTTTTCAATCAAATGCGATTTCAACTAATTTTTTGAGGCCCAAAAATGTGTTTGTATTTTTTTATCGAAAAGCTGAGCCTTTTTTCATAGAAAACTCGATCGAGACTATTTTTTTTTCAATCAAAACATTGCGAAATTAACGAGAAACAAAAATAATCAAGAAAAAAATCTGAAAAAAAATTGAGAGTTCATTTCTCGATCCGGACTTTCATTTCTCAAAGTCAACAAAAATATCACTGACACGTTACTAAACTCGTTACTCGAATTGGTGGAACGGCTCGTATACATTTTTCATATGAATAATACAAAGATCTATGATTTTTTCTTACAGGATACAACGACGACCGTTGGCCGGAATGAATACCGAACAAACATCGAAACTATTTTGTCTTACGTGGAAGAACTTAGTCACAGTTGCATGTAACGAATGAGCAGTAAAATGAAAATTTTTCAGTAAAAAATGATTTATTTATTTTAGAAACATTGAAATAATCGAAGTACATATTATTGTAAAAATCCGACAGTCGGCCGTTTCAGTCCAAGCGAATCCTCCTTTCTCAGACCGGCTGCTACTGCTGCGTGCAATTCTATTCCCACGCGCGTTCCCATCTGAAAATAAAAAGAAACTCTTGTATTCTGTTTGTTCACCATTGAAGCGACAGCCCTAAAATTTGATAATTTTTTTCTGACTAAACGGATAAAGATATTGTAAATTTCTTTTTTTTCTATGTTTAGTGCATTCATCAGAGAAGCTTCGATAAAATTTTCGAGTAAAAATATCACAAAATGGCGGAGTTATACTGGTTCTTCCGGCGACATTTTTTTTTGCGGTAGTCACGATATTTCGCAAAATAAGGGTCTGAAATCAAAACGGGTGACTGCATATCGTTTAAGAAGAGTTAATCTTGACGGAGAAGAGAGGATTTTTTTTCTTTTTGGCGAATGGCAGGTATTTGAACGCTTTTTTCACGTCTTTGACCGCATTTTTTGTTAATTTTTTATAAATAAACCGAGAACAAATTTTTTTTTCAAAAATGCTTGCCTCACTCTCAAGAGAATGTTTTTCTGCAAAAACCCTCAAAATTTGAGCAAAATCGGTCCGGTGAACCTCGAGATATCTTGACTACCGATTTTGAAATGTCATCTCGAGATAAACGCGTTCAAAGTTTCGACAAAATTTTCGCTGCCGAAGGCATCGAGAAACAGGCATGTGAATAAAATAAGTTGTAGACTACAATTTTGAAGCGATTTAAACTTTATTTGTTTTCAATGAAAGTTCATAATATTTCGCGGATAAGTAATACTACAGGTTTCATGAAAAAGAAGCTTATTTTTGTTTATTTATCAACAAAAGTAGAAAACGAGATAAGCCGCGGCTCGGCGGAAGAGGTGCGACGTAATTAGCTATAACTCAGCCAATTTTTGGAATTCCTTAATGAGATTTTCAGAAAATACTTTTGAATAGTTCTTCTTTTCGAAAATGCAAAAAAAAATTTAAAAAAATAGATTTTTCATTAGGTATGTCCCCTTAAGCTTTTTCATTAAACATCAATTCCTACAATGGGTCTACCGGACCCATTGTCTCGCCTTGTTCATCCTGTAACTTTTGAATAGCGACGGGGGGGGGCTTTGACATGTACTAAATAGAGATGAGACAATTTTTCCGAGGTCCAGCTGACCCTTTGTAGGAACAGTGTGACAAGAAGTACAATATAAAAAAAAATCGAAAGGTCGAAAAAATCGAAAGAAGATCGAAAAAATCGAAAGAAGATTGAAAAAATCGAATTATTATTTTGACTCATGATATAGTTCATAAATGTGGTATTAGTGCATGTCAGATATATTTTTGAGGTTATGTCGAGTTTTTTTTTATCGCGATCTTGATGTCCATAGGTTCAAAAAGCCTGAAAATCTGATTGCTCATCAGAATCATCAGATTTCAAGCTTTACCACGCGTAAATTATCAAAGTTAGATATATGCCGTCGCTGACTTTTTTATAGGAAATTTAATTCTCTACAACATTGTCTATGTGAACTTTTGGTCTATGTAGCGTTGTTCAGTCAGCGTTTGGACAGAAAGATAAAAATGTATTGAAGACAAACAGTACATTTTTCTCTTCCTGTCTAAACTCTGGCTGAACAACGCTATGTAGACCAAAAGTTAATATAAACGATGTTGTAGAGAATTAAATTTGCTACAAAAAAGTTCGCAACGGCATATATCTAACATTGATAGTTTACGCGTGGGAAAGCTCGAAAGTCGGGCAATGTAGTCTCGTGGCCGGCGGACAAGGTACGCAACTACACCTATACAGGGTGTCCCATTTGAAAAAATACAGTCGAATGACTCTTCAGGCACAGGAATGGGCATTCATTCAATAAAAATGTACTTCAAACAAATAACTATGATTAATTATCAAGCAAGAATCAATATTTTCACATTTCTGTAATAATTATCAAAGCATTTGATAAATTTGATAAAATTCGTTATCGTTTGGTCCGAAAAGTATTTGAAATACATTTTCATTGATTGAATGAAAATGTATTTCAAATGATTCAGAATGATTCAGGTGTTTCAAAAGTATTGTTCCCATTAAAAAAAAAACTGCCGTTATGCTTGCAGCATAAAAACATGAACTGTAAGAGCATAGATTTTATCAGCACCGAGTGTCTCCTTTCGAACCCTACAACTTTCATCTGACCCATTTTGTTGTCACTTTTTTCCCCGAAGAGTTTTATTCGACTGTATTTTTTCAAATAGGACACCTTGTATATACGTATTTTGAATTGTGGCCTTTACGAACATCGCTTGTTTCGAATTTCGAGCCCAACCCGTTATAAAGTCGATTGTAAGGACGGTTATTATCATTATCAACGAATTGGCATGTTTTGGCTTGGATAAAAAAAATAATGTTTACCTCGAATGTCTTGATGAGAGTGGCGGGTTGAAGACTGCCGTATCCTACTTTGACCGTCGATGTGATTCGCGACTTTGGTGTAACGGACATTACGACGGTCGCGGAGCCACACATTTCTTCTTCCGCCGTTGGATCCACGACGCAATTATCGCCGATCTACAGCCAAAGCGTTTCATCTTATGAGTTGAACTATTAGACAATATATATAGAAAGTGAACTATTGTTAGTTAGATCCAATGTGAAACAAAATTTAGCCATGTGAACTGACACCACCTGTCGGTAATGTCGGATGTGTGTCGGTACATCTACGGGGTGAGGCACTAACTCATGCCACCTCAAATATCTCTGTAATTATCGACATCACGAAAAAATGTTCCAAACAAAAAATGTACGGTACGAAGGGGGTCATCAAGTGCAACCATTTTTTCAAATTTTAGTGGAAATGCTGACGCACAGTGAAGGTCACCTCTACTTTTTCAAATGGAAAGGTACATTTTTAATTCAATCACTATTAAGAACAATCACTTTGAGGACCTTCTGTAAATAAAGTTCATTTCACATGAAAATAAAATTAACGCCACTTTTTCATCTTCGATTACCTTGAACGACTCTGACCCCCCAATGTTTTTTTATTTAGTTTGCAATGTTCTACGAGATGGTTGAATGAAAAATGTACCCTTTCATTTAAACAAGTGGAGGTGATCCCCACTGTGCATCAGCGCCTCCACTAAAATAATTTAAAAAAAATGATTGCACTTGATGAACCTCTTCGTACCGTACATTTTTTTTAAAAACATTTTTTCGTGACGTCGATAATAACAGAGATATTTGAGGTGGCATGAGTCATTGCCTCACCCTGTATAACCTCGGAAGGTTTCTGTTACAGCCCCGAAAATTTTTCAGACATGTGCACCTTTGGCAATATTTTATCGACTTCGATCGGCTACATTATTCAGCAGTGGCGCAGATTTTATGGGAATTTAAAGAGCGCTAAAGAATTTTCCTTTAACGATATGGCGGGTAAGAATTTGCAATCGATTTTTTTTTCTTATCTTTTCTCACAGTTGAACAAAATTTCAAGAATATATGAAGTCCCAAAATTTCAAGTCAATTAGAGCAAATTTTTCAAAGTAATTGACTAGTTAGTCCCCTCTTCTTTAACACTGCAGCTCCGACGGCTGCGGGCAGTCGGAAAGGCAATGCGCAGCTGGAAAGTCTTGACTCTATGAAGCTGAAATCGACGATTCAGTTTAAGTTAGAAAAACATTTTTTTTTCACTTTTTCAGCTTTTAAAACTTCAAACGCGTTTTTCTCAAAACCACTTTGAAAAATTCCGTGTTAATTCTCACTTAAAAACTACATTACCAAATTATTTCAAACTTAATGGGGTTTTCCACTTACAAATTGACGAAATTTTTCGTGAAAAATATTAGTTTTAACTTGAAATGACCATTAAAAATTTAAAAATAAAAAAATAATAATAATCAAAAAAACGTTGGGAGGAGGATTTGATGATACTCCGACTCAATCTAAATAAATCTTCAATTTCAGATAATTTTCAGCTGAGATACAATTAACACCGTGTTTTTTTTTTTTTTTTTTTTTTTTTTTTTTTTTTTTTTTTTTTCAAAGACGTTCTTGGAAACGCTTTGTCACCGGCTTGTTTGTCCACATTTTCGCATTAAAGAATTACAGAATATTATCGAAATGATACTCAATAATGTACGAAAAGTTTGGATAAATTTGCTCAGTTCATATTTACAGAAAAAAAAAAAAAAAAAAAAGTGTTTTTTTTAACGCTGATTGTGAGACCCTTAACCACGGAAAAATTGTACTGAGCATTCGAAATTTAGCATCAATCAGGCGAATGCGAAGCGGCGAACTATCTTTTAAACTTTTTAAATAGTTATTTCAACTTGCTACGAACTTTGCACAATGTTACGATAAGAGGAAAATCCGTGGTGTCCAGCCTGATCGAATCGAAAGGATCATCGGACAGTTGAATATCGGGTTCACCGCCATCAAGCGTCGCTCCGATAACTTTGGGAATTTCCGTGCTGAACAGTGCGGCTTTTACGGCCGCGCCGACCGCATCGAAAAGGTTTCCGCCGCATTGAAGAATCTGTAATGAATTACATTTAAAAAAAATCAACGTTGGTTAAAAGTCGACGATTATTCAATCGTCAATTTCTACTATGAAAAAAAATTAATTTTCTTTTTTTTTTTTTAAATTAATTTAATCATGAAATTTTTCCGACGCAGTTAGGTTTTAATAATGGTGTAGAATATGAATGTACGGTTTTAGACCAAAATTTGCCACGGCGTATCTCTTTGATTTTGGATTTTGCGTTTTGTCGATTTGCCGTCGTATTTTGCATTTCTCCGTGAAAATGGTGAGCACAAAATTTATAGACAATTGAATTCTCTACCTTTTTTATGGGCCCAATTTTGTAGTGAAATAATTATTTATCGTTAATAATAAGCAAAAAGTGTGAAAAATTAGGACATTGGCGCAGTTTTTTTAACTTTTCGATCATTTTTATTGAAAATACGTGACACATTTGAATGGCAAAGTTATAGAGGACAAAATTCTCTACAACTTTTGTACGAACAATTTTTTTGTAGGACTAACAGTACACGTCTGGGAACGAGGTTAATACAGAGTCTAGCGGAAGCTACTCAACTCGTTTCCTTAATCCGCTGTGTTGACATTTTTTTTACGTTTTAAAAACGTAAAATTTCCGCTCCGACGCCATCGGAAATAATGAGAAATGATTTTTTTCATTAAAAAAATGTTTGTTGTCAACTTCAAATAATTGGTGGCTCGAATAATAATTTTGAAGCTGCATCCTTGATAAAATATTTTTCAACAAAATATATGAGCGATTCTACGTGACTTCAGCCACTCAAAAAAAAAAAATTTTTCCACAAATAATTTTAAATAATTGAGCTATTTTTTTTTTGCAATATATTCACCGAGTGCCGATTTAAAAAAAATTTTTTTTACGGTTTTATCGTTAATTAACGTGTTTTTGTATTTTTCCATTCAAATGGCTGTATCTTTGGCAGGATTTGACGTATTTACATTTGTAAAAAACAAAAATGTGCGTCTTTTTATGGCTTTTCAGAAAAAAATTACTTTAGATTTTATTGAGCAAGTTGAACGTCCGTTTCAGGGCGAAATATGCAAAAATAGTTTTTTTCTCGAAAAATGCATTCTTAATTTTTTTTTTCAAAATTTCCCCAAATTCTGAATACGAAAAAAGACTTTTTGGTATTTTTTATATCGTGGGACCGGTAATCGGCAATGCGTAATTTTACCGATTTTATTAATAAATTTTTTTCAGTTCGATTTTTTCGCTTTACGCGATTCAACGAGCATTGATTATCATTAATTTCTTTTTCAAGGAGGCTTCTGAACTCGCGTAAAGCGACTGGAGCACATGAAAAAAAAAAAAAATCAAACTGAAAAAAATCTATTAATAAAATCGGTAAAAATACGCATTACCGATTCCTGGTCCCACGATATAAAAAATACCAATAATTCTTTTTTCCTATTCAGAATTTGCGGAAATTTGCGTGGTCCGGATCCCGATTTTGAAGCTGCATCTTTGAAAATATTTTTTATTTTTACAAAATATATCTAAGAAAATATGCAAAATTTCCACTCCGCGGCCTATCAATTAGACTTTAATTGTTAAAAAAAATTGTCATTGACGTCAAACAGCTTTCCAAATACACAAAATATATCCTGATACATATGCTATGATCGAAATTTGATCGAAATTTTTTCTAACATCGATAATCTTGATTCGATCGATTTTCAAAATCCAGAGTCAAATCTGTTTGAAAATCGCTCATAAATTTTCCATGCAAATTCTTCGAATATCAAACATTGAATTTTATATATTTCATATATCGAAACTCGATTTATGAAATCAATTAAACATTTCGTCGAAAATATCACAATGACCATCACTCGTGAATCTTCTCTAAACGTCCGGCAAAGTCGATGTAATAATTCAACGCGATAGCAATCGCGACAGTCCCGTGCTGTGGGTTTCGATACAATCTCCTCCGGGATGACGTGAGACTCTGTGTATTTGTTTCCAATGATGCGTATATAGAAAAAAAAAACGCTGACGAATCGCTTCTTCTTCTCCGAACCAACGAAGTTTGTCTCGAAGTGTGAGATCGAATAATCAATTTCTCAACCGTATAAAATTTATAATCGCGAAATTGTATTCTAAATTAATTCTAGTATGCATAAAACTCGAGCCAGCTTGTTTTTTTATCAACGGTTGGTTATCTCGATGTTGTTTCTATCGTGGGCTGACGATTGCGTACTAAACGTCTACCACTAACGACGTTTCGATCGAAGGGGGCATCTTTAAGGGGGCAGTAAGGTCGATTCGGTGAAAAAAAAACATGTTTTTAAGATTTTTTTTCTGGCTATACAAATAGTGTCAATTCATTCAATTCAATCAATTTCCATATAGGATAAGATGTGCATCCTGCATTTATTAAAATATTCCCAAACATGAAATTTTATTTCTGAAAGTATAAACCTTTAGCTACAAAATTTATCTAGCAAACTTGTTGTTTTAACGTTTTTCATCATTTATAACTTATTGTGCTAATCTTTTGGAAGATAAAAAAAATAATTTCCAGCATTAATTATCGCTGTGGTCCCGGCTCCATGTTCAACGTAATCATCTCTTTCGGAACGATCACGTTTGGAACGGCGAGAGACTACTATTGTTCTGGCGGTTACTATTTATTTCCCTAACAACTTTGAAAAAAATGTTCTCAGCTCGCTCAGCTGCCGCAGATATTTGTCTTTGCCAGGGAAATAATTATTATTTCCTTGGACGCAATTCAAAGTTGCGGGGACGCGTGGCTTTTTTACCCCACCGGTTGTCTGGTTGTTCAACCCCACACGCTCTTTTTCGCAAAAGTCACGTGATCCGAAAAAAAAACGCAAAAATCGGAAAATCATTTTAGGATTCGGTTTAATCACGAATTGCTGTTCCAAGAAAAAAAATTTACGAATTTTTTGAAGCCTGATTTTCACAACTTCGACCAACCATCGAAAGACAGACATTTTTTTTTTCACATCGCTCAAAATGCTTATGCCGCTGTAAAAATGGTAAAAATGCAGATGCGGCAGTCTAATTAAATACAAAAGTTGCGCATTATCGACCACGACTTATCTTATGAACGGCTACTCGTTTTATTAATTGTTTCAAATATGAGCCTCAAATGATTATCTTACCCGCTGGCGATTTGACCCCATCTTACCCTAATAATACAACATTTGAACAATATTTTCAGAAATTTTCATTCGAAAATATTGAAAATTTAAGAGGGTGACAGTGAATCTCCAGAGGCGCCTCGAAAACAAAGTTGCTTTGCGGTGTTCATCATAACTCGCTAAAGAATCATCTCAAACAAAAAAATCAAACAGACCACAAAAGCACAAAAGCAGCATCCAGCGGTCAGCTATCGGAAACTAAACGACCTTTCAGGCCGTAAGAGTCGCCGAAGCGCGTCAGGCTTATGAACCCCAACTATAAATTATCAGAGATAGCTTGCCCTGACACTTACACAAATGCCGTAGGGTTTTTTCACACGTATACATAACGCATTTATTTTTTAGGCCTTGAAAAAAAATGGTTCATAGGATTATCAATGGAATAAATCCATCAAATATATCACAGTCACACGCTAGATTGTGTCCGAAAACATATAAATTGATTACGACGTCAGACTGTGAAGGAGCTGTGAGTTGTTGATTTTAAAACTCGCTTCTTCCGTCTGTTCCGGGTTTCTTCACAGCTAATTCGTCTGCTCGGAAGCAAAGATTCGCGATTTTCACGGTCAATGTTCACTTATGGAACTTTTCGATACGTTAAGGACGGGGTAAGGTATTGACATTTTTTTCGTGCATTTTAAATGTTTTTTCCCACCGAATGACATAATGACTCGAGGATATTGTATCAAAATTTCAAGTCGATTGGAGCAAAAGTTGACGACTTGACATTTTTTATTTAAGTCCATGTTCACAATAACAAGCAAAATCTACTGGACAACAATCGTTTTCGAAATTTTGCACACTACCTTTTCACATAATTCATCAGGTATTGTCGAGTCTTTTTTTCAAAATAATTATTAATTTTACAGCAAGAAATTAGCTGATTTTTATAGCGAAAATCAGTTTTTTTTTGCTTCCAAGTCCTACGAAAAAATAAAAAAAAATAATCCCCTCGTGATTACTTCGTGAAACATCTCCTTTAACGAATGCATTTTGTTTTTTTTTTGTTTAAGATGATTCTTCAGCGAGTTATGATAAACACCGCAAAGCAACTTTTTTTCGAGGCGCCTCCGGAGATTCACGGTCAACCCCTTAATTTTCAATATTTTCGAATGAACATTTAGGAAAATATTGTTGAAATGTTGTATTAATATATGGAAATTATTTGAATAAATTTAAACTATTTTCAATGCTAGAAAAAAATCTTAAAAACCTGCTTCTTTTTCATCGAATTAACCTTACCCCGCCATTAATTGCAGAACAACTTGTTTTTCTTTCTGGGATAATAGTATTACAGATTATATCTATTTATGAGCATGACACATACTAAATATACGTTATTTGTGTTTTTCTTCGTCCCCGGGATTTGCCGAAAAAACGCTGAATTAAACTAAGCCTCCGGGGTTCAGCACACGAAATTCGAATGGCATATCCCGAATTTTAGCATTCGACAACACAAAGACACGATCATGTCAGCAGATCGTGCGGAGATCATAAATATCGGTCGAAGCACTCCAGCTCGATGGGTGATCGGGGGGGGGGGGGGGGGGGGGGATGGGAAAAGTATAAAAACCGAAGCCCGCTCGACAAGTCATCAGTCAACAAAACTCCAAAGGAACAGACACCACTTAAACCTGCATTCAATATGAAGATCGCGATGTTCGTTGGTTTGTTTTGTCTGATATCCTGTGTCGCACTTCAAGCGAATGGTGCGGTAGCCCGTGGCAAAAGTAAGTTCGAGAATTGACTTGTGAGCAGGGATGAGCACATTTTGAATGGAAATTCACTCGAAATACAGGTTAAAAGACAAAATTCTCGTCTATTTTGTATTTTGTCTTGCCTAAAATACTAAATGCTTTTTCACTTTGTATTTTGTCCGGCCTAAAATACAAAATACTCGTCTATTTTGTATTTTGTCTTGCCTAAAATACGAAATGCTTTTTCACTTTGTACTTTGTCCGTCCTAAAATACAAAATACTCGTCTATTTTGTATTTTGTCCGGCCTAAAATACAAAATACTCGTCTATTTTGTATTTTGTCCGGCTTAAAATACGAAATACTCGTCTATTTTGTATTTTGTGTTGCCGAAAATACAAAATGCTTTTTCACTTTGTATTTTGTCCGGTCTAAAATACAAAATACTCGTCCATTTTGTATTTTGTCCGGCCTAAAATACAAAATGCTTTTCCATTTGGATTTTGTCCGGCCGAAAATACAAAATTCTCGTCTATTTTGTATTTTGTCTTGCCTAAAATACAAAATGCTCGTCTATTGTGTATTTTGTCTGGCCTAAAATACAAAATGCTTTTTCATTTGGATTTTGTCCGGCCTAAAATACAAAATACTCGTCTATTTTGTATTTTGTCTGACCTAAAATACAAAATGCTTTTTCATTTGGATTTTGTCCGGCCTAAAATACAAAATACTCGTCCATTTTGTATTTTGTCCGGTCTAAAATACGAAATACTCGTCCATTTTGTATTTTGTCCGTCCTAAAATACAAAATACTCGTCTATTTTGTATTTTGTCTGGCCTAAAATACAAAGTTTTTTTCCACTTTGTATTTTGTCTGGCCTAAAATACAAAATACTCGTCTATTTTGTATTTTGTCCGGCCTAAAATACGAAATACTCGTTAATTTTGTACTTTGTCCGTCCTAAAATACAAAATACTCGTCTATTTTGTATTTTGTCTTGCCTAAAATACAAAATGCTTTTTCACTTTGTATTTTGTTCGGCCTAAAATACAAAATCCTCGTCTATTTTGTATTTTGTCCGGCCTAAAATATGAAATACTCGTTAATTTTGTACTTTGTCCGTCCTAAAATACAAAATACTCGTCTATTTTGTATTTTGTCTGGCCTAAAATACAAAATGCTTTTTCATTTGGATTTTGTCCGGCCTAAAATACAAAATACTTGTCCATTGTGAGCCAGCTCAGATTTGTCTTGAGCCAGATTCGAAACTTTGAGTTTGATTTTTTTTTCTCTCCAAAGCTACGGATTGCAACAAAGTTCCCGAGGGCCTCGAAGGAACGTGCTACAAGTATGACTGTGATCAAAATTCGGGAATCTACACGATCTACAGGTCAGTCGAGCTTGAGATATCGTTGACAATTTTTTTTTTTATAACTTTAATTTTTTTTAATTTTACGATCGTTCACTGGATGCTTTTGCCATATGAGCCATTCTTTTAAATCGAAACGTCGTTTTGGATAAGCTATACTCGAAAGTTTATACGTTTTGCTTCCTCATAGAGGAAACTTTTTTTATCGTGGAAATTTTTTTTTTCTCGATGTTTATGAAAACGTGTTCAGAATGTCCTAAAATATCTAGAAATCACATTCAGAAAAAATTTCCGGATGTGTGTGTGTGTGTGTAACATTGGTTGAGCGTTCATAACTTGAAAACGGCTCGAGATATCAAGCTGAAACTTGTCACACATGTACAGGGTTTTCGGGGCATAGCACAATTAATTTTTTAGAAAAATCGATGCAGATCTTTCGATTTTACGCGATTTCTAAAAAATTCAAAAATTTATTTTCGGTCTCTAGCTCCCACAATTTTAGAAATATCGAGCTCAAATACAGTATAATGTTGAACGACTACAGGGAGATGCTTGTTACTGAATTTGAAAAAAATCCATGAAGTTCTTTTGTTTCAAGAAATTTGTTGAAGGTGTAAAAAAAATGGTGTGCGCACTCTAGCTGTCGCAATTTTCTAGATATCGGACTAAAATTTGGCACGAAGTTGCACTATTATCAAAAGCTGTTTCGGATTGAATTTGGGCAAAATCCATCGAGCCATTCATATTTTATGTCGTTTTGAAAATTTTCAAAAATCGACGTAAGTGCTCTAGCTTCCACAGTTTTCAAAATTCGGGGCTAAAATTTGGTACAAAGTTGCACTACTATCGAAAGATGTTTGGCATCGAATTTGAGCGAAATCCATCGGGACGTTCAGATTTTATGGGAATTATAATTTTTCAAATTTGACACGAATTGCCCCATATACATATGTATATTGATTTCGACTCACATTTTACTGACAAGGTGCAAAGTGGAACCTTTCACATGGCTTCCTCATCATTCTACACATTTGCCAAAGCTTCCTCTATGAGGAAGCCAAAATTGATCGACACAAAGTTCCTCATAGAGGAATCTTCGGCAAATGTGTAAAATGCGTAAGCCATGCGCAAGGTTCTACTTTGCTCCTTTTTTCAGGACGTTGTCCTCTGATGAAATATATGTACCTGATTTTTTAAAGATTTTTTCGTCAACTATTATTTTATTTCAAAACAAAATTCACACTCGCAGTGCAAAATTCACACCCCATGTGGAATCGTCTCAACTTTTCGAAAAAAAATATTGACTTTCAATTTCAATGAACAAAAAGATCTTGAAATCGAGCTTTAAATATAAAAAGCTATTTTTCGGGAGTTGCCGGTAAATGAAATTTTCAAGAAATATTTTTATGAAAAAAGAAAAAAAGCTGAGAAATCGACACATATAAGATGTATTTTTCGAGTTGGGTTCTCAGTAAGAGTATTCTTAGAATTAATTGAAGAACAAAAATTCAATATAAAAAATGCAATTTTCCAAATTTTCTCTTTCAACACGTATGTTATTTACACTGATAAGAAAATATATTCGAAATCCAACTCTCGAGAAACCGTTAAAATCGAATTTCGGAACTTAAAATGTTTTTTTTTTTCGGCCGGTGTCACAATTTTGAATTTTTCAAAAATATATTTTTCAGAGTTTTTCGTAATTTTTTCATGAAATCATTAATTCCAGGATCGATGAATTAATTCTAAGATTCTGGAAAAAATTACGGAGATCCCGTAAACATACGTAAACTCCACGAAATTTTCTCATCTTTTTAAAAATTTCGAAACTCGGAAAACGACCAAAATACAGTTTTTTGAGAAACAAATTTTCGTGGATCGGAATGAAGAACATTTTTTCGAAAAGCTGCGGACAATTTCACGTCCAAAACAGATTTTTCATATATTTTTTTATCAGCGCAAGAAACATACATGTAAAAAAAGAAAAATTGGGAAGTTACATTTTCAAATTGAATTTTTGTTCTTCAATTAATTCTAAGCAAACTTACTGCGAATCCAACTCGGAAAAAAAAAAATATAAATGTCACGGAATGCCCCATATAATTGAGGCCAAAATAATGAACGAAAAAAATCTGAAAAAAATGCAGGTACTCTTATCTTATGATCATTTTATCATATCTTATCACGACAAATATCCGAAATAATTTTCATAAACTTCCGCGTACAGTTTATCAAAAACGACGTCCCGATTTGAGAGAATTGCTTGTATATATGGTTTGGCATTTTTCGCATCAATATACCGGGTGTCCCATTCTAATCTTACACCTGATGATATTTTTTTTCAAATCGAACCATGCTTTTTTATTTATCGGGTATCGTTAAATTTGTCCCAAAAAAAAGGAACAACTTCAGGTAGTTCAAAAGCATTATTCCATGAATACGAGTCTGCTATCAGTTCAATATGGCTCATGTAGCTTATCGTCCACTTGTCTGTCCAAAAAGTGAATTCCCAAAAAAAAACAATAAACATAAATTTCTGGATCGACGAAAAAATTCTATTGGAAAATTTTTCGTACGCAAATATTCGCTGACTAATTTTGTGTTATGTCTTTAGTTGCGGAACATTTACGGTCGAATGCCCGAAAGGAACGGTTGTTGAAACTTCCGAAGATTTGACGAAGGAATATCCGGACTGTTGTCCGCAACCCACTTGTCGAGCGGTATAGACAACGAATCGTGAAACACATTCATCAGCCGATATAATTATCCGTATGGTGTTTCAATAAAAAACAATGTAAAAAAAAAAGAATGGTTGTAATTGTTGCATTTTTTTTCTACTGAAAAATACATTTATCCTAAAAATGTTGTCTTTTTGACCCCGAGCACAAAAAGGCTTGTTGCGGGTGACTTAATGATTTTTTTTTTTTACTTGGAGAAATTTTCTCATATATTTTCCGATTCTCCCTAATTTCTGTTTGTAAAACGTACGCGGCTCCGTCGCCGATTATCCGAAGTGACTTCGGAACGATTTATAAACCTTCAACGTATTTCTGCACACCGTCTGACCAAGGATGGACACAATTGTTTTTTTTTCCAACTACAAATTACTTTTCGACTTATCGTCAGGCTTTTGTCCGACTTGGAATACAAGATACATTTTCGCTCGTTGTTTGACTCGGTTAGGTTTGGAAAATACATTGTATTTCAATATTCTAAGTATTTTTAAGAGAATCTTGTTCATCAAAGTTCTGCGGAAATGTTTCCAATTACGAGAGTTTTTTTTTTTTTGTCCCGTATTTCAAAAAACACATCGATCAAATGTTGCAGATGTTTAGAACTGGTATCGAGGTACAACAGAAAAAAAATTAAGCCAAATCGCTTTGTACCAAATTTGGAATTTCCAAATTTGAAATTTTCAAAAATTTCAAAAATTCTCGAAATTATCGGAAATTTGATTTTTTATTTCAGCATAAGATTCTTGTATTCAATTGATAAAAGAATGACTCCTTGTTCGTTAATTCATCTCGATTAGGAGCTTAGTTATGTGCTCTCAAACTTTCCATTGCACGAAAATCTGCTTTTTTTTTTCAAAATGCCGTATCTTCGTCAAAAATCGAAATATCAAAAAATCCTTGAAATTAGGATTGTTTTTCGTTGATACCAACAAATTGCCCAAGTTTGAACAAAATCGGCGAGGTCGACAGGTCAACTGCTGGTTGAAATTAAATGGAATGACCAATATACTTTCTAATAAAACCAACTCGAATTCAATCGGACCAACAATTTTTGAGATAATAATTCTCAAAATTCACCATTTTTTTTTTAAGTTAATAAAAAAATGAAAAAAAAAATTCACGAGCACGCTTCAATATTGAGATAGAGAACTGTAATTTGGGGAATTCGTTCTCTTTGAGATCAACTTAAGATTGTTCAACTTGAAAAAAAAAAAAAAAAAAAAAAAAAATTAATAATAAAAATTCTAGAGGCACTCCTTAGCATTATGCTAAGGGGCTCAAATTTCGAGAACTCTAGTTTTACGAGGTAAACTTTCGATGTACCCCCTTAAAAGCAGAATCACATTTTTTTCGTTCCATCTTATTTTTTCTTTCGAAGAAATAATAAACTGCTTACCAAAATATCAACGTACATCTTCCAGCATTTTAGATGAGGGAGTATGCACAGATGCGTCAGATCAATACCGTTGGAGAATTGATAAGCGGTCGATAGAACATTATTTATTTCATTGGCAATTTCGTCGCCTCCTTTGCCCTCGAATTCCGGTGCTGCATTGGCCGAGCTATGAAAGATGAACAACAAAAGAATTCATCAAAGTCCGAATGTTGCTACGATGAGTCGTTATTTTAAGGTAGTACCTCCCACAAGAGAGTTCCTCGTCAGATTTTCATGAAACTTGGCACACTTATAGGTATATTGATAAGAAAAACGGTTCAGTTAAATTTTCATGGCTTTCCGGAGCGCGAGAAAAAACGATATCAACACTTTTATTATTCACACGTTTAACACGGAGCCTTATGGACAATCACGCTCAATTTCATATATTACAAAAAGTCCTCGTCAGATTTTAATGAAAACACTTGAGCTGCAAGTTGAATATTCGGACAACATTTTGGGCACTTGACAGTAGAGATCGGGAGACTGTGATGATAATAATAAGCAAATAAACATGGGGAAAATACAGTTAATATGACGAGTTGGTCGTGATCCAGTAGACATGGCAACGTTGCGCGTTTGTTTCCCATCTTCTCTCTCTCTCTCTCTCTCTGATCGACATCATAACACGCGACGTTGTCACATCAAAGTATACTACGTGCCTCAATCAGGAGATGGTATATCTTAGAGGATTGCTTTGACTCTCACAGTTTGTGGGATACTACCTTAACATATTATTATTATTGTGATAAATTTACCAATCAGCGAAAAATTCGATTTTTCCCTCGAACGGCCTGTCGGGAAAAGGCGTGTCGATTTCGACCTTGACACCTACCAGCACGTCGGTATTTCCTATCCTCAATCTGGCTGAACCGTGAGACTGTGGCATCAACTTTGTTTCCAATTCTATGGATCGGTAATCGCACCGACGTCTTCCGTCACTACGAAAATCCGCCTGTCGACCATATTAAATCGTCAATTGAATAATTTCAATAATTGAAAATCTATCAATGTCCAGTTCTCACCCAGCATTCATTCAATGAAAATGTATCTCAAATACTTTTCGAACTAAATGATAATAAATTTTACCGGCTTTATTAAATATTTCAATTAATTGTAAAATTAAAAATTTACGTAAATTGGTCGTAATTATTACGGAAATGTGAAAATATTAATTTATACATGATAATTAATCATAGTTATTTTTTTTTAAAAGTATTTCAAATACATTTTCATTTAATGGATGCTCATATATCGTGTTAACAAATGCAGTATTGAAAGTTCGGTGGGCAACTCCTTATTTCGAGTGGTTCTGATAACAAAGTTGGTTTTATTCGAAAGTATATACATTGAGGTATGTTGACGAATTTTTGTTTGAATGAACATTTTTTATTAGATAACGGATTGACCGATTCCTTCAAAATTTCGCCACAATGTGCAAGGATAGGCAATAAAGTTCGGCACGGAAGATTTTTTCTTTAAACTAATTTACTTATTTTTTCATCAATCAACAAAGATCGTGAATTGAGGTTTGAAAGTGAATTTCAACTTCAAGCGCCATTTTGTGAAAAAAAAATTCGTAGGTAGTGAACGAACATTTCTTTACGAGGATGCCAAAGCAAAAATGCTTTCTCATAGCGACCTCATTCTTTCCTCCTCATAAAGGAATCTTCGTTGACTACCGGAGGAAGCAAATTGCAAGTTTCAACTCGGAGCTGTTTTTTTTTTTTTGTGTTCTCTCGGTTTCGAATCCACCATTAAAAAAACTTTATGTCCGTGATACATCGACCGTTCTGTGAATCATCATCAAGGGTTCTTGGGTTCGATTTCAAATGCCCAGTAACGCGAATGACAAAAAGCAGCCGTCATCTATTTCTACAATATAGAAAATAATGTACTATAAAATATTCCATTATTTTACTATAATAACAAAAGCTTCCTCTCCCACCGAACAAAGTTAATTTTGTTGAATCTTTTGGACCGTTCGAGGCTGACTCAACAATGTTTATATTTTTCATCGTCATACACGCAACGTCAAACGCGCAACAACGATGGATAAAATATGTCTTGAAAAATGTTGATATTTTGCATATTTCGAAATTTTGACTTTGCACTTGGCTGTGCTTTTAGAGTCGGTTACGTGATCGTCCTCACGGTATCTCATTATCGCAAAAAATTTTTTTGGCTCTGTTTTGACTCCGAATGGACCCTCTTTTTTTTTTTTTTTTTTTTTTTTTTTCAGAATGTTCCCCGCTGCTCCTAAAGGTGGCGCCAACTCATCCATCTTGTGCGAATGAAAAAAAACCTAATAATATGCGTTACATCGGAATGAAAGCTTCGTCTCCCACCGAACTAAGTAAATTTTGTTGAATCTTTTGGACCGTTCGAGGCTAACTCAACAATGTATATATTTTTCATTGTCATACATAAAACGTCAAACTCGCAAGAATTTCTATTTCTATTTTTTTTTTTTTTTTTTTTTCAAATTTATTATTTTTTTTTTTCAGCTGCAGTGACAAATTTGAATACGTTGAATCAACTCAACGATGATTTCGTGAAATTTAGAATTTTTCAACAATCAGAAAAACTCGTTATTGTGATATCGGAAAAACTACAAAAAAAAAAAAAAAAAAAAAAAAAACGGTTAAATCGAGATGACATATTATAAACATAGTTTGTTTAATTATTTTTAGAAGCACATTCTTACGTCCACTCCGTGCAGAATAAACGTTTTCTCGGCTAAGCTCAACGGAGTTTCCGTCATGATTGATTTTCAATTTCGGCGTTTCGAATTTAACAATCGATCGGTTTATCGTTATCCTTTTTATACGAATTGAGGTTATGGAACGTTTTCCCCTCACGTGCGCGCACGAATGCAAACATCACGCATGGAGACTAGAGCGGCAATGCTGCCAGATTTTTTTTTTTTTTTTTTTTTTTTTGCCTGGGTTGGCTCGTCCACATGTAGGGACCTGTGCCACTCTCTTCACAGTGCTGCCGGATTTGCACGATCAGATCAGTCCTGCAGGGGCGGAGCTTAGTTACCCTTTCCACAGACCACGTCGGATCGCTGGATTTGGAGAGTCCGCATCAACGATTGATCGTTAAAACGTAGTACCAAACGAGTCCGCGGAGATGTCGTCGGGATCGCCTGAAAATATATAGTAATAGTATTGTTTCGATTCGAATTTTCGATTTCGATACCGGGTGGCACGCTCGACGCTGAAGTTCGTGCTGGGTTACCATGGCTCTACGTTTTTCTGCAGAGATTTTGAGACGATGGACGACATCGCCGAGTGCGATAGCGACAGTGACATCGGCACTCGCTGCGGAGCGAGGAAGATGGAGAGAGTTTATGTCGTCCATCGTCCTAAAGGGGGTGGGGGGACAAGGCGCTTGGGCGTGCGCGCATGTACGGCGTACGCAGATTATTACATATTTCGAATACAATAATATTCTCAAGATTCGTAATTTTTAATTTTTTTACATAAACTCCACGAACATTTTTGTTGAAATGTGTCTGCGAATGCACATTTTTTTCGGAAAAAAATGGTTAGAACACTTTTTATACAGAATTTAATTCCCTATGCAAATTGAATATTACAATATTCAATCTATATAGTTATTACTTTTTGAATCTATAATATGTAAGTCTTTTTTTATTCTTCGCCGTTTGTAAATTTGCAATTGAGTTAATTTTTGCCCGTAGTTTGCGCCTCCGCTTTCGCGTGAAGCGACGGCCTCGAAGTTGATAGCAGCCGTAGCTGACGGCGACGGTTGTACGCCTATTAATAACAGTGTCATGTTTCGTTTACGTCTTGTTTTGTTGATAACGTAGCTGACCAATATCGTTGCGACGAATAAGGTTACGTATATGTCCCTATAACGCAAGAGAATCACGCAATCTATAATTAAATTAACTTGCAGTAGTGCCGTCGTTAGTAGTATGCATGGTTAATTGTGCCCAGGGTTACTAGTGCCTATGGCAAAAAAATCGGTTTTTTGATAAAGAAAAAGAAATTTCTGGCACTCCACTGGGAAAAAATAATTAACAAGTCGTGCCCACGGTTAGTAGTATCCATGGTTAGTTGTGCCCATGGTTGGTAGTGCCTATTGTCAGACAATGCTAGAAAAAATTTTTTTTCTAACAATGGTAGAGCCACTACAGGTACAGCTGATATGCGCTAGATTCTACACAAACACAATCCCCCGCGAAAGCTCTACCCCTCGACCCGGCGCCGAAGACAATCCCCCCGGGAGGGGGTGACAGCCGCCGACCCAAAAAACCCGGAAATAAAAAAAAACACCAAGAAGAACCCAGAAAAAAAAACCCTACGGACCCGAAGAACTAAGGGGGGGAGGGGTTGCCATACAAATTTATTTATTATTTTTTATTATTATTTACTATGTTTTTTTAATTCTATTTTTATTTGTTGTGTAATAGAAAAAATTGAATCAGACGGTGGCGCCACGACTATCGTGGCCTCGCTGCTTACATAGTCGCCCGCGGAGCGATCGCGGAAATCGAAATAATAATGAAATTCGAATAAAAGTCGGAATCTCGAAAACTAAGAGTTATATCAACATTTTTTATTCTTGTTTCTCTTTTTTTCTCGGAGTGTTGAATAAGAGATGTGCTTCAGATCACGCAACTTTAGTTATCGTATCTTCCCCGATCCTATGTTATTCGGTGGCGGTTATTTTATTTTTCGGTTTTTCTGTCGTCCGGTTATTTTCTCGCGGTTATTCGGTTATTTCATTTCATCTTTTGGTTATTTTATCGTCCGGAAAATTCGGTTATTATGTCGCGATTATTTTGTCCGCGGTTGAAATGTCGTGTCACCGTTTTTAGATTTTGGAAGCTCGGTGGGACTCGACGGAGGCTGTTGCAATGGAACGACGGGGCCTCGGATCATCATCGAGGGGGACTGGATGGAGATTTGTTGGTAGGAGGGTAAGAATGAGGTGGGGGGGGGGGGATTCATTAAAAATAAAAAGAATCACATACGCTTAGCTTTATAACTTAATATACTTGACTATTCTTAAAATTTGTCGGCGTGGCATCGGGGACTCCGATCCGGACCGAGGGAAAACTTTGGTCACGTCATAACTCCACTTGCCAAAGGTTCGTCTCTGGGCGACCTGAGTATTCATACTTTTGGATTGAGGGAAACTGGGAAGGAATCAGGGCGGGGTTGGTAAC
>OY759154.1:13162800-13270300 GCA_963662125.1 Diplazon laetatorius | reverse complement strand
CACACACACACACACACACACACACACACACACACACACACACACACACACACACACACACACACACACACACACACACACACACACACACACACACACACACACACACACACACACACACACACACACACACACACACACACACACACACACACACACACACACACACACACACACACACACACACACACACACACACACACACACACACACACACACACACACACACACACACACACACACACACACACACACACACACACACACACACACACACACACACACACACACACACACACACACACACACACACACACACACACACACACACACACACACACACACACACACACACACACATACATACATCCAGACATTTTTTCTGAATGTGTTTTTTGAGTTAAAATTGAATTTAAAATTGAGCAGCGGTGTCTTCGTGGTATCCGTGATGTACGGGGGCGGGGAGGAGGGAGGGGGTGATTGCAGATGCCGAGGTGAGCACTTACAAAAATCCAAGACAAGGAGAAATTCAATAAAATCAAGTCAAAAAACCAAAGAAAACAAAAAAAAAACAACAACGATGATTTATTACCTAATACGAGGGGAGGGGGGTGAATCAGCACAAAAAAAATATATAATGATAAATATCACTCACTCACCATACCCTAGCAGATCGGAACACCGACGAAAGCACCGGGGATCACTGAGTGCTTTTCGAACATTGAAAGCACTGGAATTTTGGTCGAAAGCACTGAAAAATAACCGGAAAATTTTATCAGCGGTGCTTTTTCACAACTTTCAGATCAAAATCACCACAAAAAGCACCTAAAAATCAAATTCTTGGTGATTCTCCGGTGCTTTCGGCCATAATTCCGGTGCTTTCAATGTTCGAAAAGCACTCAGTGCTTACTGGTGCTTTTTCGGTGGCCGCCTTTGATCTTTCGGTGTTTTTTTCGGTGCGCGAACCTGCTAGGGTAACCAAAAATAGATAACAAAAGAACTAATCTCGAGTCGGTAATCGTAATAACCAAGAAGAAAAATAATAATGAAAGAACCAGAAATAGAAGCAAGTTGCAGGTGAAAATAATAATAATCAAAATTACCAAACTTCACACACTTACCATCTGGAGGAGGGGGGGGAGAAACAAAAATGGCAGTAATAAAAAAAAAATAATGAACGAATTGGAAAAAACGCAATCGGGAAACTCTAATGATAATGATTATTCGCTATAGGAAATACGCGGGGAAGGGAAAGGTTACTTGACAAGGAGAAACAGGGGGGGGGGGGGGAAGAGGGGGTGGACGGGTCAGCTGGCCGGGGACTTGATAATCGAATAATAAAAAAGATGGAAAACATTTTTAAAAATAAGAAAAACAGCAACACGGGAAAACGTAGGCGCCAGTCACTGGTGCGGCAGTAACACCGAAAAAAAAAACGAATGCACTAAAAAAAATAATTTAAAAAAAAACAAATACTACTAAAACACTGGTGGCAAAATGGTCGACGCGCTAGCCGTCGGCAGGAATGGGACTGACGGAGAGTTAACCTCGGCATCGCAAGAAAAAAAAACACGGAGAAAATATTCACGGGAAATAAGACGACGAAAAATTATAATCCACGGGGTGCACGTTAGATAAATCGCGGCTCTACCGCTGCTCAACGTGGACGACACAATTCGCGAAATTCGTTGACGCGTAATGGCCGCCGGGCCACGCGGTTTCTTGCAAAGGAAAAAAAAACGCCGGTAACGGAGAAATAATATATTATCACAATGATCACGGGGGTGTCACCCGGGGGAGGAATATCGGGGGGTACGGGGTATGGGAAGGAAGTAAAAGGGGGTAATACTCACTCGTTCTCCCTCATTTTCAATCTCGATCGACTTAGCCGGCTCGTCGTTCGCTCCTTATCCATTTCTCGCTCAATCTCTCAATGCACTTGTCTCGGCATCACTGATCGAAGTGTGACGATGGAATTGCCATCGTTTTCTCGTTCGATCATCGGGACTCGTGATTCGTCGATCGTTGGGACCTCGCTGATTGGTCGGTGGATCTCATCCGGTGCTGATGAATTCAAATCGTCGGTTCGTAGATGCGTGTTAGCTCCGATGTCGAGTTCGCGCCACGGTCTCGATGCCGCCATCGATATCGATCACCCATTGGACGGGTGCCGGCAGGTGGCGCTATCGTTCACGGGTGTGACGGCGCTCCGAACTAGGCTCGAGCCGGCGACGTCTGTTTATCATTTTTCTGACAGCTCGCGTCACGCCGGTCACCACCTCGTCGGTTTGTCTCGAAATACCGAGACCACGGGGGTCGGGGACGACCCGGCAAGGTCTCGTCATCGGAGTGCAGTGCAAAGTGTTTTCTATGCGTCGCGGACCTGACTTTTGCATCGATGTGGGACTCGAGTTACGGTTTTGAGGTTAAACCCACATCTGGCCATTGAACGCCCTTCTCGTCATGTCTGAATCGTCTGCGAGGTTCTAGAATGGTTCCTCGATGTAGGAAATTCGCCCTCGACTTCCACTCCATCTTTTGCAACGACTTCACTGTTCGACGTGGGTTTTCGTTAGGCCTCGCTACGGCTCAACGACGGACCGTTCATCGTCACCGAGGGAGGTTAGGATCATTTGCCGATGAGGGGGTTGTGGATTGGTTGAGGGGGGGTCGCTGGATTCAATTCATGGAGATGGTAGAGTTTACATTGATGATTTTTTTGGTTTTGAAGATTTTGGGAGCTCGGTGGGACTCGACGGAGACTGTTGCGATGGAACAACAGGGCCTTGGATCATAACTGAGGAGGACTGGATGGAGGTTTGACGGTCGGAGGGTCAGGATGAGAGGCGGGAGGGTTGATTAACGATAGAAAGAATATTACATACACTAAGCTTAAGAACTTGATATACTTGACTATTATTCACATTTGTCCTATGTTTCAAGTGTCGTCGTGACAGCGGAGACTCCGAACCGGACCAGGGAACAACTATGATGTGCCACGTCACAACATATGTACATAATAAAATACACGAATGCAATTCTATGTATAACTTTTATGTACAATCGACATATATATATATATATATATGAGCGATTCTACGTGACTTCAGCCAATAAAAAAAAAATTTTCCACAAATGATTTTAAAAAATTGAGCTATTTTACTTCAATATATTCACTGAGTGCCGATTTAAAAAAAAAAATTTTGACCGTTTTATCGTTAATTAACGGTTTTTTTTATTTTTCCATTCTAATGGCTGTATCTTTGGCAGGATCTGGCGTGATTACATTTGTGAAAAACGAAAATGTGCATCTTTTTATGGCCTTCCGGAAAAAAATTACTTTAGATTTTATTGAGCAAGTTGAACGTCCGTTTCAGGGCAAAATATGCAGAAATATTTTTTTTCTCAAAAAATGCACTTTTTATTTTAGTTTACAAAATTTCCCCAAATTCTGAATACGAAAAAAGAATTTTTGTTATGCTTTATATCGTGGGATCGGTAAGGGGTAATGCGTAATTTTACCGATTTTATTAATAGTTTTTTTTTTTCTGGAAAGCCATAAAGAGATGCACATTTTCGTTTTTCACTAATGTAAATACGCCAAATCCTGCCAAAGATACAGCCATTTGAATGGAAAAATAAAAAAAAAGTTAATTAACAATAAAACCGTCAAAAAAATTTTTAAAAAATCGGCACTCGGCGAATATATTTCAGTAAAATAGCTCAATTTTTTAAAATTATTTGTGGAATTTTTTTTTTTTTTAGTGGCTGAAGTCACGTGGAATCGCTCATATATGGACCATTCTACCAAATATAAGCATCGGTTTGGATGACCCGCCCTCAGAATCTTTTCAATTTTTCTAAGAACGTAGTCCTTGATTACCTGTATGTACCTGAATTTTTTCAGATTTTTTCCTCCATTATTTTGGCTGTAGTTATCATGGGCATTCCGTCACATTTCTGTTTTTCTTTTTTTTTCAGTTTAATTCCGAAGTATTTGTATCGCAAAATAGAAACCATACTTAGAGTGCATTTCTATGTGAAATTATCTCAACTTTCCGAAAAAAATATTGATTTTCAGTTTTGACTAACTAAAAGCTCTTAAAATCGAGCTTTAATCATAAAAAGCTATTTTTCAGGCATTGCGCATGTCTGAATTTTTTTTTCAATATTAATTTCAGAAAGCTGAAAAAAATGTCACATTATGTATGTCAAATTCACGTTGGGTTCTCTGTAAAAACTGCTAGAATCGATGAAAATTCGAAAATCCAATAATAAACCGAATTTTATTTTCTTCATTTATTTATAAATTATTCTTCAACCCTCATGAGCTATCGATCATTTGAAAATTCATTTCATCGACGAATCTGGGACGCACTTCCGGAGCCAGGACGCTGGCGGCCAATCACGATTTTGCCACATGGATTGGAGCCAGCGTGGGCCTAGTGCGCATCGCACTGCAGGCTGAGGCGGAGCCAAAATTTCACCGACAACGCTGCTGGGGGGAAAGCATCCAAAAATCTTGTTCATCAGAACGGCTGGTCATCCGCCGATAGGAGCGAAACCGTAAATTCCCCATATCAGCGCTGTCGGTATTTTAATTCAGTCCGATTGGGTTGCGAGTTGTTGCGGAGTCACTAACTCCCATGTCCACCGGGAGGTGGCACCTGGTATAAGCGGACGAATTTCGGCGACTCGAGGGAGGGGATAGTCCAACTGAGGCCCCCGGAGACGAACATCGAGTCGCTCTCTTCACGCTCAGCTTTCGTCGGAGGTGGTCGACCTCCTGAGCTCTCCGACACCATACCCCCTGGAAAGGACGTGGACATCGGCGAGAACCAGTACCAGTGGGTCCGTGAGTTCCGTATCCGGATCCTGGCCACGTTGTCGAAAATCTGTGTGAAATTTGTGTAATACCGAGATGTAATTTGACAAAAGAGCTGTCTGAGAACCACGCCACGTGATGACGCTGAAGCTAGCAGGCAGATCAGCAGGCACGTCGCCGCGCGGGCAGCGGTTCTTATGCGCGACCGAATAGCTTGCGCCCATCGCGATTTCGGTGGTAGTATTGAAGTCCTTGGGCTCGCATGGGTGTAAAATTAGGAGAAATAACTCGCGTACGTTTAACCTGACGAAGTCCGAGGTAAATAATTGGTGTAGACCTATATAAGCAGGAATAACAATTACTTATCGTAAATTTTAGCAATACGTCGGCGTCTTATTACATTAAGCGAGAGTTTGAAGGGTCTTCATCGACTGATAAGTTTTTAGATAATCTAAAACATTTGTCAGGACATACTTGCCAAATTTAAAAACCATTATATCTTTGAAAGCTATGATATAAATTATTTAATAAACATTTTTATCGCACAGCTTCCTCTTAGGCGATGCAACAAAAGTTTAAGAGCGGTTCATTTGCTGAAAATAGTTTTATATCATCCCCAACATCTGTCCGAACGTACGTGCAAATTTACACGAAATGAACCGGACTAGAAGTCTAGATATAAATTGTTCATTGCTATTTTTCAGTGAATTTCTCAGTTTTTTGTTTATAGCATCGGTAAATATGGAGATGCTATCTTCGCTGATTGACACAAGGTTCCTTATATATATCCGAACATACATGCAAATTTGCACAAAATGAACCGGACTAGGAGTCGAGATATAAATTGTTTATTGCAAATTTCTACGGAATTGCTTGGTGACTGGACGCTCTTTTTAGTCATCAAGATTTTCAGTCGTCTTGAACTTCCGCTTAGTGGCGAGATTATTCGGTTAATTTCTGCACGGGCCTCGCTTCGCTGGGGGGCTTTTGCAGGCGGTGGGTGACAGACAAGTCGCGTTGCTGAGGGAGGGAGGGGGGGGGGGCTGAAGTTGGGCGCTAGACAAGTCGCGCCACTGGGGATATTTTTTGATCGGTTGGGGTCAGGTCATCGTTCGGCGCGCACTACCTACTGCTCGCTGCCGAATCATCCCGGTGTTCAGACGGATTAATCCCTATGTCAGTCGACAAAATCTTAGATTTTCCCATCGCTTGCTCCATTTTCCAGTTTTCGCCGGTGGAACTCGGGCGGTCTTTTCTGCCCCAGAACGTCGGTTCGCCCAGTTCAGTGGAAACTCTCGGAGAACGCAGGTGTCGACAGCGCACGAGAGAGTCCTTGAATTTTTTACACCTTGCTATTGCGGTCGATTCGAATTGTTTGTGCGTGTATTTGTGGGTGTGTTTATGTGGGTGTCGAAGAAATTGCATGAAGATGGCAAAACTCTCGGCAGATGATAATCTGCTTCGATTAGCGGAGGAGTTTGACATTTTGGTGCCAAACCAACGAAAGCTCGTGAGTCGATATGACGACGTATGAAAAAGGATAGCCCGTAGATTGCCCGCCAAAACAGATCCGACAACAATCTATTCGCGGTTCAAATTCGATCGAAACGGTATTTTCACGCGGCATATCATTCGCGCGTTGAATGTGCGCGAAAGAAATTTTTCATCGCATTCCATGAAGGACAACGCCGAAATCGCGCAAGAAAACGTGGAGTTCACCGAAATTCTTTCAGGTAAGCATAATACTTGATCGGACTACCTGTTTACGTAAAGAAAAATCGAAAGTTAATTGCTAGATTTTATTTTAACGAATATGCTCTATGTTATCGATTCTATTTTCAACTTCAAGAAATGAAAGTCCTTACCGAGAAATCAACTGTCAACTTGACAAACATTTGCTATGGGAAAAAGGCTTAGCTTTCTGAAAGAAAATACAAAAACGTTTTTGGGCCTTGAAAAATTTCTTTAAATCGCATACGAAGTATTATATTCGATTTTCGGACAATAAATACATTTTCAAAAAATCAAAAACGATTGATTCTCATAGCTGAGAAAACTTCACAAATTCTATGTATTTTTTTTGGAATAGGATCTTTGTAAGTTTTCCTAGAACTAATCAAAGAACAGAAAATTAACGTAAGAATGTAATTTTTCACTTTTATTTTACATGTATGTTATTTACGCTGATAAAAAAATATATTTAAAATTGGTTCGACTGTAATATTTCAGATACGATTTCAAGTAATTTTTCAAGCCCTAATAATCATTCAATAGTTCTTTTTTCGAAAAGCTGAGCCTATCTGCATAGAAAACTTCGTTAAAACTAATTATTCCCACCGAAATACATTGTTTAATTAATAAAAAAAATAAAAATGAAAGATACACGAAATGACTCATACAATTACAGCGGTAATAACCAAGAGAAAAAGCTTAAGAAAAAAGAGTTCCTTTCTCGATGGGGGCGTTCATTTTTTAAGATTACAAAAAGAACGCTGATAGTGAAGCCCAATATCGGTACTCGAATTGGCGGAATTCCTCATATACTTGGATGATTGTTTCTGTTTGTAGAAATAACTTAGTTATATTTACCCCTAGAGTTAAGTCCTCCGAGTAATTATTTATATGATATTGCAAACAGAATGAGCCTTGAATACTAAAAATAACATGCTGGCGTCACCATGGAGAAAAACGAGCCGCAAAAGCATTTTATCGATTTTAAATGACCTTTATTGAAGACTAGACAAAATGAATCAAGATCTGTTTGATGGCAAAAAATAGATAATGATCATTACACTTAAAGATGACGCACACGTGTCGGCCCCGTCCCTAAGAGATCCTCGAACCTGTGTCGCAACGACGAATGGGGAGATTGTATCCGCTGCGAAGGATATAAATAATAATGAAAGACCTCCTCGCCCGATCGAAGCCACCAACGAGTGCAAATCTTGCGGCCCTACAAAATCGGCTATCAGCGTCGTATGGTCAGAAGATCATGCCACATTTAATCTGCCGTGGTCATTTTTCAAAAAGTTTTTGCGCGCCGGAAAACGCACCTTAGCGAAAGGGTGGACAGAGGAATTCAACGAACACTTCGAGACGACAATCTTCACATGCGCACTAGCTTATAAGAATAATACAGTGTACTATAACCACTACGGTAGAAACAAAACCACACCATTTTCCGCGTTCGCTATTTGTAAGAGCATAAGGAAGAAGTGCTGTATTTTTCAATTCCGCGTAATTGACAAAATCGTTGAAAACTGCCAATCAACGGTCCAAAAATGTTACGCAATGGCCAATATGAAGCTGACGATCATGACGTAGTTCGACGTTTCATATCTGGCGAGCGAAGAAAGCGTTTAGCGCAACAACTTTTGATTGATGCTCCTAGTGTCCTAAAATTAAAATGTCTCGAGGCAGCCTCGGAGAGACTATTGGATGGCGGAAACAGAAATGCGGCTCCAAGCACAATGCTATTGCAAAAAATCGCAAGTGAACATAGGAGTAAAACAGACTAGACTAAGACAGACAAAAACAGTTGAGAAACAAAGAGGAATGGAAAGGGAAACATATCTCCGGTTTCGTTCAAACGTATTGCGTATCACCATTTTATACCGTGCTGTTTACAGAAAAACGAATACTGCAGTACTTGATTCATCTCGCAAAACAGGGCCAGATATTGCTCCATTTAGACGCAACGGGATCTATCGGTGAACATCCTCCGTATATCCGACCATATTATTACGCATTGACTTTGGCGGGAGACGAGGACACATCTCCCTTTCCATTTCTCGAGTTTATAACATGTTCGCACACCGTTGATTACATAGCTATGTGTCTCGCTATATTCGCGACGGCGATTAAAAGATATTCTGCCCGAGCTACGCCCATTATTTTCAAGATTGAGACAGATTTTAGCTTAGCTCTTCTGCAGGCAGTGCTCAAAACTTGCAACGAACTAAATATCCTTTCATATTTGCAGCGTCTTTAGGATGAGATCCACAATCCTAAAAAGATATTCGATCCGATAACGATTGTGCACATCTGTTCGTCCCACCTGATCCACGCTGCTGTCAAACGGATAAAAGTTTTCACCGAAGATCCAAAGCTCCGAAAACTCTTAGGAACCTGTATTTCGATGCTGCTTCACACGACGACCTTGAAGGAAGCCGTCACTATTTTCGAAATATGTGTCGTTCTGTTTGGATCCGCAAAAGAAACGAAACGTTTTCGAGAGTATCTCTCTTCCATCGAGAACCATGACTGCAGTACAGGCATGTTTGCTCTAGTTGAAACGGTAGAAGATGACATGAAAGCAACCGTCGACATTTCCTCCGATATTTCTGAAGACGACCGGACGTCCGGTAAACCGTTGCGGGAGAAATCACCTTTTTGGATGTATTTTAACGAGGCATACCATAAAATTATGGATGAAATCGATGCAGATAGAACGACGGTTACACACAAGATGCATGTACCTCTATTCGTACGATATTTACTAAACCAATTGCTTCCATATTATCCGATGTGGTCGGGTATAATCCTTCAACGATGTGGACTAGCACGAGATTCGAACGCAACAGCAGAGACGTGGAACAGGATTATAAAAAATATCGTGTTCAAGAAGAAGAAGAAGATGAAACAACGAATTCCTCGGTTCATTCAGACCCAAGAATCGTTGCTAGATGGTCGCCTAAAGGATAGTAAATACCCGCAGCGAACTTCGAGACAGCGACCCCTGAACGCTGCTGACAGACTCGAGACACTCGATCTAGCGGAAGAAACGTGGTTTGATGGCTCCAAGTCACGTCCACGGAGAGGATATTTTTCTGACCTACCGAAAAAAATTCACAGGACTGATAATGCGGTAAAAATCCAAGCAATGAAGTTGGATATTGAACGAAAGAAACCGTTGACGAGTGTATTAACTAATTCTGATGATTTCCAGGTTGCAAACAAGACAGATTCGGCGACAGCTGTACATGCTACGGAAATAATAAAAGCGAACTCTACCGAGGGTCCATGGAAAGGCACGATCCACTACCCGTCCAATTGGGAGGAAACTGATTTTTATCTGCTCGGGATTCACGTTAATAAGGATTCGTTAAAAACCCTACAGCCCGGAGCGTACATTGATGATAATATAATTAATGCTTTCCTGAGTATCGTGTGCAGTGACTTGGATGAGGATAATAAACCCCTGATTTTTGATGTCCTTATCTTCCAGAATATTTTAAGACTGGAAGATAATCGCATAGGATTTTTAAACTGGGCAATGAAGCGTAAAGCTCAAAATTTCAACGTTTGGATCATGCCTTTCGGTAGGCAAAATCATTGGGTACTATTTGTCATAGTATTTCCACATAAGGCAATTATTTAAATCGATTCACTGCACGGCGAACCATCAAAAAATACTTTAAATAAACTCTGCTGCTATATCGAAAAAGTACACACGAGGCGGGAAGGTCGCCGTTTCGATTGGGCAGATTGGACACTATATTGTCCAAAAGACACTCCGTCCCAAATTTTAGACGGGGAGGTTGGTGGTGATTGTGGTATTCATATTCTCCTTTGGTCATACATGATAATTTAAAGCGAATTATTAGATTTTTCTCAGAAGGATATGAGCCGCGTACGGCCGTGGACTATGGATATAATCATAAGTGCTCAGGACAAGCTGCCTGATCGTGCCGAAATGTTCAAATTTGACGCAGGGCAACTGAAAAAAGTAAATTTGTCGAAAGCACAGAGTGATTTGATATCGATGAGCCGCGAACCTCCCCGATCATCACAAAGTACGGCAGAGTATTGCGCATCACTTTTGTTATTAGCACGAAGAGAATTAAATGTTTCAAGACTGTTAGAATAAATATTTGCATCCTTAATGTTATAAGAAACTGACTGTGATAATCGGTGTATCAAATACGTTAAGTTTATAGAGATAAGAAATGTTGATTTCTAAATGTATGGATGAAGTAAAAATAATAAAAGGATAATACCAGCGCCCCTCCAATTTTTCTGTTGTCTGGTGAAGTATTTTTATTGAATTGGAAAATGCTTGAGTGATTCATGTAGAAATAACTGCTCAAATAAAAACAAGTTGAAATAAAAATCCGTTATATAATAATTCTTCCCGTCTTGTTATAGTTAGTAGCTGAAAGTGATGTTAACTATGTTGCGTCCTAGCTTACACAATTATTCTGTAAAACTCTACATTATTATTATTCACGTTCACATCACAAAAATATTCATTCACGTGGTGAAATTATTAATTACGGAACGAACTCCGATAATTCACGTCCCCACCCGACTCATCACGAGCTCACTTCTCTTACCTGATGAGTGACCGCGAGGGGTTTACACGACTACCTGCGTACTCGCGTCGGGTGCCTCTCATCGGGCACCGACGTCCGCAGCAAAACTACTCACAGGCAAATTTAACATTTTTTGGTTTTTCCGGTAAGCCACGCGAAGTAGTTATTTGACACGATCGTGCATGCTATTTTTTACATAAAGCAGTACTCCATCGTTTTAATAACTTTTTTCTTGACTAATGACAACCTTTTCGAACGCTTGGGCTTCTTGACCGGGCGACTTAAGGAAACACCAGATTGTAAACGTCGTAGGACCGTCAGGCCGACCCGCATGCCGATAAGCCGAACCAGACCCGTTCGAGACTCGCGGCATTCGCAAAAAACTTCAATTATGGTCAAAAAAGAAAGGTGTAGTCAGACCGGTCAAATCTGGATTTCGACAGGGTTGTCCAATAATTACAATATCCCTTTCGCGATTGGTGACTAGAAAGAACGCCCACATTTTTGCAATATTTTTTGGACCAACGACAATCGTCCTTATATTTGCAAGGAGCAGCTAAGTGCCCTCCCATTTCAAGGAGGCTCTTGTCACTAGTCTACGAAGTCAGTCTTCGACTAAACTTTCAACGGTTAAGATCAAGAGCACGGACTCATCTAGTCTCGTTCGCTCCACAACACTTTGCACTTAAAAAAACCATTAACTTCATTGCGAATTTGTTTTGTATCATAAATTATTGTTATCAATAAAATATATATTCAATATATCGTGTAAAATAAATCCGGTGTTGTTTTCTTTATCAAACTAGCCGCATAATATTAAGTTGGCGTGCGGTGCGCCCAAAGAATCACGTCTCCTTCAGAGAGTCACGGGACTTACGACCCCGGAGGTTCGATCGACGAATCGCGGGATTCTAGTGGCCAACAACTATTAGGGAAATGTGGTCCAAACATAAATATCGTTGTGTACATATACGGAAACTAATGGAAGGAACGAGGAAAAAAATTCAGCGTGACAAAGTCCGGTTCATAGCATAAGAAAGAAATTTCATGCAACTGTACAAATTTTTCTTAATAAAAATATTTGAAAAAAATGTCCAGTGTACAATTACTAAAAAAACTGATAGCCTTGACTTTAAGCTCATCGCAAGTGCTATACTGCGAACAATTTATTTGAAAGCCTTTTTCGATGCGATTAATAATTTTTATCAACAGTCTAGCGGAAGATTTAAGAAATGAGCTGATTTTTATATCAGGAACCTTGTCCCAAATAGCGAAAAGGGCATCTCGATATTTACCGATGCTATAAACAAAAAACTGAGAAACTCACTAAAAAATAGCAATAAACAATTTATATCTAGACTTCTAGTCCGGTTCATTTCGTGTAAATTTGCAAGTACGTTCGGACAGATGTTCGGGATGATATAAAACTATTTTCAGCAAATGAACCGCTCTTAAACTTTTGTTGCATCGCCTAAGAGAAAGCTGTGCGATAAAAATGTTTATTAAATAATTTATATCATAGCTTTCAAAGATATAATGGTTTTTAAATTTGGCAAGTATGTCCTGACAAATGTTTTAGATTATCTAAAAAATTATCAGTCGATGAAGACCCTTCAAACTCTCGCTTAATGTAATAAGACGCCGACGTATTGCTAAAATTTACGATAAGTAATTGTTATTCCTGCTTATATAGGTCTACACCAATTATTTACCTCGGACTTCGTCAGGTTAAACGTACGCGAGTTATTTCTCCTAATTTTACACCCATGCGAGCTCAAGGACTTCAATACTACCACTGAAATCGCGATGGGCGCAAGCTATTCGGTCGCGCATGAGAACCGCTGCCCGCGCGGCGACCTGCCTGCTGGTCTGCCTGCTAGCTTCAGCGTCATCGCCACAGAATCCGACAGTTTAGTATTGCTATCGTAGACCGAGGAGCCCGAGACGGCGGATTTTTGTAGATTCAATGTCAGGTTAGTTTAATTACTGTTAGCCTGATGTTACGTTAATGAAATGTTTGTCAATATCCCTAGCGGACTCTCCCACCCAAAAAGGCGAGAATGGGAATTTTTCGCCGCATCTCATAGAGTGGATACCATAATTACCTTTTTCCTCGAATTTTGTTTGTCCACCGAAGCGAATGAGTGGAGAATGAAGTGCTGATCGTTTCTACCCAATTTTCGCCTGAATTATTTCGGTTTATAATATTGGGGGCCCTTACGATTTTTTACCGTAAAATTTGGGAGAACCATTTTGGGGGCCCATAGGATTATCTACTGTAAAATTGCTGTGTAAAATTTTTGGTGTCCCAAAATATTTTCCACCGTTAAATTTATGGGGAAAATTTTGGGGGTCCCAAAATATTTTCCACCGTTAAATTTATGGGGAAAATTTTTGGGGTCCCAAAATATTCTCCACAGTTGAATTAATGTGGAAAATTTTTGGGGTCCCAAAATATTTTCCACCGTTAAATTTATGGGGAACATTTTTGGGGTCCCAAAATATTATTCACCGTTAAATTTCTGTGTATTATATTTTGGTCCCCACAGCTTTTTTCACAGTAAATATTAGGGGGGCCCAGATATTTTTCTACAGTTTGATTTCGGTTTTATAGATTTGGGGGCCCTTTTATTCTTATTATAATCGTTCTTGCGCTAATTAATTCTACGAACATTATCTTTACGGAAATTATTTCTACGCAAATTCCCACACCCCCCTAAGGGAAGAAAGGAAATGAAAATAAAATCATGAGGCTCCGGAAGAGGATTTTTCGTGGCTCGATACAGGTAGAGGATCAAGGAGGGTAGGTATAATTTATTTGCAGTTATCCTTATAACGGTATTAAGATCGATCACATATAATCGCTTGGGCGACTTTCGTGGCTGGACACAGGTAAAGGATCAAGGAGGGTAGGTATAATTTATTTGCAGTTATCCTTGTTGTGCGCCACCCCCCAGACCCGACTTTTCGAAATCCCAAATTAAACATATATATGTATATATATATATATATATATATTGTAACGAGAAATATTTTTTTTGATTAATCGAATTACTTCCGCTCCACTCGCCGCGACGACACCGACAGGTCCACGGTCATCATATAGGAATTAGAAAATTTACTAATTAAATTGTTGTTTTATTTTTTTTTTTCATGTAAAATTGTAATCGTCTCGAGCGGGACGATGTGTCCGAGCCCGTATATATTTCTCGGGAGGCACAGAGTGTGCGACGGAGAAAGGAGAAAGTGAGAGAGAGGGAGAGTTGCCCGCCCGCCAGCGCCGTCAATACCCCTCAACACGACGTTCCGCGGGGGAAAACTTCTCCGCCGTGAAGACGTTACGGATTGTAGATAATGTATGCGAGGACCCGCGAAGATAGGGGCACAGGGGGGGTCAGAGTTGGTCGCCTGTCACCCCTCCTGACCGCGTAACCTAGGACGGTAGGGGTATGAGGCACGAGCCACCGATTACCGAAAAATTCGGGGCTGTACTGGGGAAGTCGTTGCGACGAGTGGATCGAGAGAGAGAGAGAAAGATTACCGTACCGGAAAATATCAATTCAATACTGGGAGAAAGATAATAAATAGAGGGAAGATGAGTCAAAAGAAGGAAAAGTCGATCGGTTGTGCGGGTGAGTTTCGTACGCTTGCGTTTTCCGTCTCGGGACGAATTTTATTAAAAATTATTGTTTTTTTTTAACCGTTGCGACGACCGTTCAACCGCGTGGTCGAATGTACCGAATAATTCCGCGGACGCGTGGGTTTGTCGGTTAGAAAATTTCCCATACAGCCAACTTAATTTATCGCGTATTGCCGTTTCTTTTTTTTTGTGTGAGTCGAGTCGATGGGATCTATTAGTACAATAAACATTTTTGCGAAGCCGGCACCGAGTGGTTGAGGATCGCATATTTTTGGGTAAATTCTTTTGTTTAATATTTTTGCGAAGCCGGCACCGAGTGGTTGAGGATCGCATATTTTTGGGTAAATTCTTTTTCTTTTCATCAATAATTTTGTGACGCCGGCACCGATCGGTTGAGGGTCACGTTGTATTCTTTTTTTTTCGTTTGTTCCCGATAGATCCCTCGTTACTCGACTCTCGCGACGCCGGCACCGAATCGGTCGCGGGTCGCGCCGTAGTTTGTTTTATTAATTATGTTGTATTGATTCGGCAACCGTTTATTTATTTTGTTCCAATACGAAACTTCCGGGATTGCGCGGGGAGGTGCGACGATCAGAGTGTGCGTGCGTGTTGAGTGTGAGAAGACCGCGGAAAATTTTCTTATTTAATTTATTTTTATATTTTTTTGTTGTGATTTTATATCTTTCTTTTTTTTGTATTTTATTTTGTATTTATTCGCGGTGGACCGAGTAGCCGCAACCCGGGGAGAGTGTGAGTGTAGTTTTTTTATTGTATAATTTTTTTCTTGTGTGGTGATTGAGTGTGAGCGAGCGTAGATCGTCGCGCCTGTACCGCGGGCGAGAGCGAGACACGAGCGGAGAGTGCGTGTGAGAAAGAGTGTGAGAGAGAAAGAGAGAGACTAATTTTTCTTATTGTTTTTTTGTTGTTTTATTCGATGTTAATTTTTTTGTTCATCAAACAAGAAAAATTCGAAATTATATTTTTTTTGTTGTCAATTGTTTTTTTTTTTCACACGACCGATTATTAACGAACCCTGCCACTCTACCAAGGGCAAGACTGCAGCGAAGCCAGGCAACCCAGCTCGATCCCGATATTTTCTCCGGTGCACATGCACCTGGCGCCCAATAAAACAAAAGGAGAAAATATCGGAGATCTATAGCTTTGTGCGTGAGGAAAAATCGCGCTACAATATATATATATATATATATATATATATATATATGTATGTATATGTGAGATAGAACGGGGGAGCGCCCACTCTGCGTGTACGGCCGTGGCACATGGCAGGGGGACCCGAGAGCGCGGCCTCCGGCGCCTGGGGAGGACTCCACGGCCCGAAGCCTCGAGTCTCGTCCGCTAGGTGGCGAGCGGGCCAGAGCTCTCGCGCAACCGGGTGGGTCCCTCGACGTGCTTATAAGCACGGCCGTGGAGGCAAGAGACACGCTCATCTCTGCAAAAGAGATCCTCTGGTGGAGAAAGCATTAGCTCCTATCCAAAGAGAAGCGCAGTACCGAGAAGGTGCAGTATTGATTTTTTCAATACCATTTTTGTTCTCACTGCAAAGTGAACCTCCTTCCTTCTCTCTCAGTCACTTTTCTCTCTCTCTCCGTCACTCCTCAACGAGACGAGTTCCCTTGCTCTCTTCCACTCATTCTCTCTCCCTCTCTCTCTCTCTTTCTCATTCTCTCTCTCTCTCTCTCTCTCTTTCTCATTCTCTCTCTCTCTCTCTCTCTCTCTCTCTCTCTCTCTCTCTCTCTCTCTCTCTCTCTCTCTCTCTCTCTCTCTCTCTCTCTCTCTCTCTCTCTCTTTCTCTCTCTTTTTCTCTCTTTTTCTTCTCTCTCTTTCTCTCTTTCTCTCCCTCTCGCTTGAGGGCAGTTTTTTTGTTTTTTTTAATTTCAGCCATCGGATCCAGTACCCGACCCTTGCCAGGGGGTCCGGCTCCCCGCACTCTCCACCGACTAGGTGGGTTCACACCCTCATAAGGGGGTGTGTCCTAACTCTCCACCGATCAGGTGGGTTCGCCACCTCTTAAGAGGAGCGTCCTATTCCTCCGCCGATTAGGTGGGTTCTCACCCTCCCCAAAGGGGTGAGTCCTAACTCCTCACCGATCAGGTGAAGCACCCACCCGGACGCACATCCACACCTCTACACGCACAGACATCCTCGCATACAACCACAGCAGCATCATCACCGCCAAGGTCCCGCCGCAGCGGCTCGACAACAACAGCATCACGGTAGCGGCTACATCGAGGTCTTACCGAATCTACGGTGGTTTTATGTCAATTGGCGCCCAACGTGGGGCAAGGAAAAGCTAATTGTGGCTTACACGAACGATCACGCTGCTCTACCGCTTACATGCCGGTCAAACACAGCCCCATAAGGAGATCTGCACGTCTTCAACGACATCTACCGCACCACGCACTTCTGAGAGTGCTCGAAAAAAACTCAGTGGCGCCCAAACCCGAAACGATCAACAATCAACACCCTAGAATGAGCGACGACGAAGACAATCACCGCGCTGCGGATAACGCGAATATAAACGAGGCACCTCCAGCGGACGCAAACGAAGCACCTCCGGCACCTGCAAATGGAGCACCCCCAGCACCCGCAAATGGAGCACCTCCAGCACCCAGACATGACTTACCTCCATCTCCAAACGCATACGGAGCGTTTGCTAACCTCGACGCGTTGCTGCAGCAACTTAATCAGGTGGCAGTACGTCCACCGCTACCAACTTATAGCGGCAAGGATCATGAAGATCCCATCAGATTCATTAACAAATGCAACGAATATTTCGGAGCATACCGGATCGGAGCAGCACTGCGTACCTCGACGGCAAGCTCCGGACTCCAAGGAGACGCTGCTCGGTGGTGGAGCTGCTACCAACCCCTTGACTTCGACTGGGAGAAATTTGGAGAATTATTGCTTACGCAGTACGGCAGCCCAGCAGTCATTTCGCGGCTAACTGCCCAGCTGTACTCACGAAGGCAAGGTGAGAAGGAGAACACGGGGATTTTTCTTCAACAAAAATATCTGTTATATCAGCGGATCCGAGGAGATGAACCGGAAGCCGTCAAGGTGACCACGATGCTCGAGCAGTTGCGACCTAGCATCCGCATGGTCGTACGCCCGTCAAATCCCGTAACATTCTCAGCCTTAATGACGAAAGCCATCGAAGCTGAGTACGATTTGTCGGACCACTCGAAAAATACGCTACCAAGAAAAGAAGAAGTCCGATCTGATCCACCAGCACGAAGAACTCTGAACGAACAAACCCCACCGAGGTGTTGGCACTGCCCCGAAAGACACCTTCATAAAGATTGTCCGGTATTAGCCCGCAAACGAGCTAACCAAGAAACCAGTTCGGGAAACGCCAATCGGGCGACAGAAGTAGCCAGGTCTGCTGCCCCTCGCCAGAACTAGGGCTCACCGAGATAACGGAAAGTAACTTGCTCCCTCACATCTGGGTCAGGTTAAATGGAAAAGAAGTATGTGCGGCCGTCGACTGCTTCGCTAGCCACTGCTTCATAAACCCACGACACGTTCCTTCCAGGCAACCCATCACACGCAACCACGCCCGTGCAAACCTCGGAGGGAGGAACGCACAAATGGAACTCATTGGCGAAACGAACTTCGAAATCATAATACAGGGTTGTACCTTACCTGTGGAAGCCTGGGTAGCCCCAACGCTCCGGGAACCGCTAATACTGGGATATCCATGGCTAGTAGCCAATCACGCAGTCACCGACTTACACTACGGAATTATCTATCTCGGAACCACGGAACGGTTCTCGGTCCGACTCATAAATGCCCCCGTACCGCACGAAAACGCAGACACCATCGATTTACAGGAAATCCAGCATCACTTTCCCCAGGAATGGATCGGAAAGTTCAATAAGCTACTTCAAACACACGCACGGATTTTCAAGGTCAAGGGAAGGCTAGCGCAGACACAAAGTACGAAACACGAGATCAAACTCACCACGGATCAGACGTTTCGACTAGCCCCATATAACTACTCCAATGAGAAGAAAAAGATTATACAAGAGCAGATTACGTCAATGCTCGCAGACGGCATCATCGAACCGTGTACATCACCGTACAGTTCACCTATCGTGATCGTCACAAAGAAGGATGGGAGCCCGAGGTTCTGCGTAGACTATCGTAGGCTCAATGCGATCACCGAAGACGTAATGCAGCGGATACCACGAATTCACGAGGCACTGAAGGAGCTGGGAATGGCAAAAATCTTTTCCACGATCGACTTGAAAAGTGGGTATTGGCAAATACCCATCGACCCTACGTCGAAGAGATTGACCGCGTTCACCGCACCAGGCGGCGGGACTTACCAATTCCGCGTGATGCCTTTTGGACTAAAAAATGCCCCAGGCACCTTCCAACGACTAATGAGCCAGGAAGTACTCGTCGGTTACATCGGCAGTATATGCGTCGTATACCTCGATGATATAATCGTATTCTCCAAAAACTGGGAAGAACACCTCCACCACCTCACCCTAATTTTCGAGCGATTGGCAAGACACGGACTCACTTGCGCCAGCGAAAAATGTCACTTCGGCAAAACCGAGCTGCAATACCTCGGACACACCGTCAAAGACACAGGAAACGAAGCGCAACCAGAACACGTGGGTGTAATTCTCGATTTTCCGACACCTAAATCCAAAAAGGATATCCAGAAATTCATGGGAACGTGTAACTGGCTGCGGGAGTACGTAAAAAATTTTGCAGCAATAACCGCCCCTATAACTGACCTTCTGTCCAACAAAGGAAAATTCAAGTGGACCGCCGAAGCGAACGAGGCGCTCCAGAATATCAAACGAGAAATTGGAAAGCCATTGAAACTTAGCAGGCCGGATCCGAGGCTGAAATACGTTTTGCAAACCGACGCCAGTCAGATAGGAATGGGGGCCGTCCTGTACCAAGAAACCCCTGAAAAAGAAAAGAAAATTATTAGTTACGCGAGCGCCAAGTTCAACGAGACTCAAAGGCGCTATCACAGCAACGAGCAGGAGTGTTTGGCGGTAGTCTGGGCCATCAAAAGGTACCGTTGTTATCTGGAAGACCACCCGTTCCTCCTGAGGACCGACAACCGCGCTTTGGTCTGGTTACGACGAATGAAAAACGAAAAGGCGAAATTGAGCCGATGGACTATTCTGTTGGAGGAGTTGCAATATACCGTCGAACACGTACCGGGGCGTGCCAATGAACTCGCGGATGCCCTTTCCAGATGTCCGGAAAACGAAATTGCCCATAACCTGGAAGATCCAGAACGACTCTTGCCGGCGGAAGGCGAGGACGCCCACGAGGCGACCGCTGACCCAGAACTGTTTGGGATAATAACGGACAGCTTGAGGGACCGAGTCATCCAGGACCAACAAACGGATCCGGAGCTCCAGGAACTGGTAGCCAACCTAGAACACGACGATCCCGAATACCGCTGCTCGATGGACGGAATGTTTAGAAAAATAGAGGGCTCGTTTAGACTAATCGTCCCCGAATCACAGAGGAACCAGGTACTTTACGAATATCATGAGTCAGACTCGGCTGGACACCCCGGCGCGAAAGAAACATTACGAGCAATCAGGGAGCACTATACTTGGAAGAACCTCCGGCGAGAAGTTAGAGAGTACGTGCAAAGATGCCATACCTGCGCATGTACGAAGGCCACGCGTCCGACACACACGGATCAATTGCGGCCACATCAACCGACAAAGCCATGGGAGATCGTAGCCGTCGACCTAATGGGACCATACCCCCGATCCACAAGGGGAAAACGTTTTATACTGGTTGTTACAGATTTGTTCTCCAGATGGACTGAGGCTTTTGCTCTCGGGTCCTCCGAGGCAAGCAATCTAATAAAAACGATGGAGAGCGAAGTTTTCGGACGATGGGGATATCCGAAGGCAATTTTGTCGGACAACGGACCTCAATTCATTAGTTCCAAATGGCGCGATGCATGCAGCCGATGGCAAGCGAGCCCCTGGACCACACCTGTGTATCACCCACGTGCAAACCCAACCGAAAGACGGAATCAAGAGATAAAAAAGGTGTTACGTCTGCATCTAAAAAATGAGAATCATCGGCATTGGGACACATACCTACCAAAGGTTTTGTTCACCCTGCGCACCAGAGAGAATGGAGCAACAAGACTGACGCCAAGCGAGGCACTGCTTGGAAAAACATTACGACGACCAGGGGACTGGAAATTCCCCGACGACCCATCCACGAAACGAAACGACAGGGATCAGCTGATCCAAGAAAATCAACGTAAATACCAACAACGGTACACAACAGACCGCGAAGATAACCCACGGTATCGGCCAGGGGACCGCGTCTACGCAAAAACACACGCACAATCGAAGGCTAGTGAAAGTTTTCACGCCGGGTTCGCACCCACCTGGGAAGGGCCGTTCGAAATACAACGGAACCTCGGTGGCGAAACTTATATCATTACGAAAGAAAACCGAATGGTAAAGACGCACGGGAATTTGCTGAAGCCGTGTAGAAACACGGAAGGAGACGCCGAATACGGTCCTTCACAAGCCATCAAACCACTACCGGGTCAATCCAACGGAACTACAGAGATGACGGTTCCCGAGAAGACCATGAGGACGACCCAACTGGGTTCTCCACCACCCACTCAGCGCGAGGAAACCCCTCCACAAACCCCAGACCCATTGCCGGGTCAAGACGACCAGTCCGCCGAACCAACGTTCCCTAAATCTCCCACCACGTATCCAAACGCCAATCCCACACAACCACACGGAACAGGAATGGTTCACCAACCACCACCCACAGACATACACGACACAACAGAAACAGACACAAAACACCGATACAACCTCCGATCAAACAAACACCAAACATAAGTTTTTTTTTCTTTTTTTCTTTCTCGTTTCCAAAAGTCGGTCTTCCGAAAGGGGGGGGGATTTGTTGTGCGCCACCCCCCAGACCCGACTTTTCGAAATCCCAAATTAAACATATATATGTGTATATATATATATATATATATATATATATGTATGTATATGTGAGATAGAACGGGGGAGCGCCCACTCTGCGTGTACGGCCGTGGCACATGGCAGGGGGACCCGAGAGCGCGGCCTCCGGCGCCTGGGGAGGACTCCACGGCCCGAAGCCTCGAGTCTCGTCCGCTAGGTGGCGAGCGGGCCAGAGCTCTCGCGCAACCGGGTGGGTCCCTCGACGTGCTTATAAGCACGGCCGTGGAGGCAAGAGACACGCTCATCTCTGCAAAAGAGATCCTCTGGTGGAGAAAGCATTAGCTCCTATCCAAAGAGAAGCGCAGTACCGAGAAGGTGCAGTATTGATTTTTTCAATACCATTTTTGTTCTCACTGCAAAGTGAACCTCCTTCCTTCTCTCTCAGTCACTTTTCTCTCTCTCTCCGTCACTCCTCAACGAGACGAGTTCCCTTGCTCTCTTCCACTCATTCTCTCTCCCTCTCTCTCTCCCTCTCTCTTTCTCATTCTCTCTCTCTCTCTCTCTCTCTCTCTCTCTCTCTTTCTCATTCTCTCTCTCTCTCTCTCTCTCTCTCTCTCTCTCTCTCTCTCTCTCTCTCTCTCTCTCTCTCTCTCTCTCTCTCTCTCTCTCTCTCTCTCTCTCTCTCTCTCTCTCTCTCTCTCTCTCTCTCTCTCTCTCTCTCTCTCTCTCTCTCTCTCTCTCTCTCTCTCTCTCTCTCTCTCTCTCTCTCTCTCTCTCTCTCTCTCTCTCTCTCTCTCTCTCTCTCTCTCTCTCTCTCTCTCTCTCTCTCTCTCTCTCTCTCTCTCTCTCTCTCTCTCTCTCTCTTCTCTTCTCTCTTCTCTCTCTTTTTCTCTCTTTTTCTTCTCTCTCTTGATCTCTCTCTCTCCCTCTCGCTTGAGGGCAGTTTTTTTGTTTTTTTTAATTTCAGCCATCGGATCCAGTACCCGACCCTTGCCAGGGGGTCCGGCTCCCCGCACTCTCCACCGACTAGGTGGGTTCACACCCTCATAAAGGGGGTGTGTCCTAACTCTCCACCGATCAGGTGGGTTCGCCACCTCTTAAGAGGAGCGTCCTATTCCTCCGCCGATTAGGTGGGTTCTCACCCTCCCCAAAGGGGTGAGTCCTAACTCCTCACCGATCAGGTGAAGCACCCACCCGGACGCACATCCACACCTCTACACGCACAGACATCCTCGCATACAACCACAGCAGCATCATCACCGCCAAGGTCTCGCCGCAGCGGCTCGACAACAACAGCATCACGGTAGCGGCTACATCGAGGTCTTACCGAATCTACGGTGGTTTTATGTCATCCTTATAACGGTATTAAGATCGATCACATATAATCGCTTGGGCGACTTTCGTGGCTGGACACAGGTAAAGGATCAAGGAGGGTAGGTTTAATCTATTCGCAGTTATCCCTATAACGGTATTAAAATGTATCACATTTACGCAACTATCGTCGTTAATCGGCATCTTCTTCACAGTCGCTTGAATAAGACTCCTCCTCACACAAATTTTTCCGTGCGGAACGCTTGGATGCATAGTTTTGCGCTCGCGTTTCGCTGTACCGATCGCTTTTCAATTTGTTTGAAATCATGATCTTGAAATCTTCCTCGGTCTCGATGCCAAGAACGTTTAGTCGTTTCACCGATTGTAATCTTCTACATGCACCTGTTTGGTAAAAATTTTAATATTCGTTAATATTTTATTTATTGAAAAAGTATTACGACGTCGGTCGTTTTATTTCGATTCCGTAATTTGTAAACTTTTGTTGCTACTTACGCAACAACTGTGTGATTTTTTCTGCAGGTATGGCTCGAAAATTTTCCTTGTCGCTGATTTTTTTTTTTAACACAAGGTCTTTTCTTTCGTCTTCTGTCCACATCGTTGCCATTAACATCCCTAATCTTTTCGCCATCGTCGAAGCCATTCCCGCCCTGATGAAGACATCGTGATCGATTTCCCAATCACCGATAACAATGGGGCCCTTTTCGTCATCTTCCGGGATTATGATGTCATCGTAATTCCATTGGTCGTTGTTGTTGTTCCACATCATTTTTTGAAGGCGTTTGTTCAGCTTGTGTGCTTCGGATAGGTAGTTGTTCATTTTTTTCATCTAAATATATTTTCGGAAAACTATTTTTACGTTAATCCGTTTTTTTTTCGCTCGTCGTGCTTTAACCATTTACTTACCATGCTTTCGTAGATTTCGAGCTTATCTACGCGTAACACGACTTCGGTAATGTCCCGGGGGTTTGGCCTTGCTGCACCGACGCCACTTTTGCCAGATGTCGTCGTACTACCGCCGGCTGATGTTCTCGTTGGCTGATTGACCCGGAATATTTTAATACAATACGATAATTATTTTCACGTTACTCTTGTTGAGCTTGTCGTATTTATGAATTAATCATTACCTCCGTCGACCGTGGCGATTCGTTGACTTCACGTATACCGGTAGCGGTATTCGTCGTTGATGTCGATGTCCTTGAACCTCGTGTCCTCCAATCTTCGGAGGGCTTCGTCGCTGGCTTTTGCGGGGTAGCGGTATTTGTCGTTGATGTCCTCGAACTCCGTGTCATCGCTACGTCGGAGCTTTTTCTCGGCCGATTCGACTGGTAATATTTTAATACAATACGATAAATATTTTCCCGTTAGTTTTGTTGAGCTTGTCGTATTTATGAATTAATCATTACCTCCGACGACCGCGGCGATTCGTTGACTTCACGTATACCGGTAGCGGTATTCGTTGTTGATGTCGATGTCCTTGAACCTCGTGTGCTCCTATCGTCGGACGGCTTCGTGGCTGGCTTTCGCGGGGTAGCGGTATTTGTCGTTGATGTCCTCGAACCCCGTGTCATCGCAACGTCGGAGCTTTTTCTCGGCCGATTCGACTGGCAATATTTTAATACAATACGATAAATATTTTCCCGTTAGTTTTGTTGAGCTTGTCGTATTTATGAATTAATCATTACCTCCGTCGACCGTGGCGATTCGTTGACTTCACGTATACCGGTAGCGGTATTCGTCGTTGATGTCGATGTCCTTGAACCTCGTGTGCTCCTATCGTCGGACGGCTTCGTCGCTGGCTTTCGCGGCGCGTACATTTCCCCATCGTTTTTTCCGTACGATTTCTTTCTTTTTCCGATATCTCCTTCTTCCGCATTCTCGATTACCTGTTCGTCAACATCAATCCTTAAGATAGTGGATTGAATTCGGATTTCATTTTAATCGTCGATGAAACATTATTTTAACCTTCTGCTTTTTTTCGTTCGGCCGAGTTGACTCGGGCGATTTGCCGTACTCCTCGTCGCTTATTCGTTCTAACGCTCTTCTTTTCGGCGGTACAGCGTCTTTCCTCATAGGAGTCACCTTAAACTGTAAAACATTTGCAAGTTATAATTACTTCGTTTATTCATTTATACAAGTTACATAATATATTACTGATATTACGTTACCGCATCGGCATCGTCGTTCTTTTTCTTTTATACCGGTACGTTTCTGTTGTTCGGAAGTACAGTTTCAGCGAAACTTTCGCTGCATCCTCGTCCATCTGATGCTTCCAATAGCCGGTCGACTTCCTGTTCAAATATCAATATTTGCATTAGAATTATACTCTTCACTCGAAATTTTTTTTGCAACTTTTTTGGATCAACCAAACAATTGCGAGGGACAAGAAATTCTTTGCTATGCATATTCATTTTTGTCATTACCGAGTTCGTGTCGTCAACCCTGACACCTTCGATGGATTCTTCGTCGGGCGTCAATGGAATTTCGTTCGTAATAGTGACAGTGCTGCCGTTGCTATCATTGTTCGACTCGTAGCCGGAGTACACATTGGTTGTCCGGTCGTCGCAATCTCGGATTGTTGTCTGGTTACATGTAAACATTATGTCGATAAATTACAATTTTTTCCAACAATTTACCGGTTTATTTATTATTCTCATTACCGAGTTCTCATCGTCGTTACATTTTTCATTGACGTCGTCGTCAGCAAAAAAATCCTCTCTTCCACCATCGGTAGGTACTTCATCTTCGTCATGGTCATTATTGTCACCGGTATTGTCGCAGAATGTCGTCGCCTCCTGGTTCAATGGAAAAATGTTGCAAAATAAATTTTTTTTCCGATACTCAGTCGGTCAACTTTTTTTTTTTTTTTTCATTACCGAGTTATCATCGCCGTCGCAGTTTTCGTCGTCCATGCATTTCTCATTGACGTCATCGTCAGCAAAACAATCCTCTTTTCCACCATCGTCGGTAGGTACTTCTTCGACACGGTCATGGTCATCGTTACTGTCGCGGAATGTCGTCGTCGTCGCCTCCTGGTTCAATGGAAAAATGTTGCAAAATAAATTTTTTTTCCGATACTCAATCGGTCAACTTTTTTTTTTATCATTACCGAGTTATCATCGCTGTCGCAGTTTTCGTCGTCCATGCATTTCTCATTGACGTTGTCGTCAGCAAAAAAATCCTCTTTTTCACGATCGGTAGGTACTTCAACTTCGTCATTGTCATTGTCACCGGTATTGTCGCGGAATGTCGTCGTCGTCGCCTCCTGGTTCAATGGAAAAATGTTGCAAAATAAATTTTTTTCCCCAATACTTGTTACGTACCACCTTAAGGGTGGTACACTCAAGGGAGAAGATTAGGTTTTGCTGCCACCAGCCGTGCGGAGGGCACGGCACCTATTTGTAGTGAAAGCAGAGGGAGAAGGGTAGTGTGGAGAAGGGGGAAGGGGGGTCGCACCGTCCTTTATAGGCCACCTGCTCGGGGGCGGGTGATGGGCTCGATCGAATAACGAGAAACGCGAATGCACAATTTTATTAATTAAAATGGAAGAATTATTTATTAAGTTATTCTTTCCTCTAAGTAATAATTCAATATAATTTGACATAAATATGGTTCAATAAAAAGATTAATAATGGAAATATAAAATATGGGATTAGTAGTGAAATGAATTAAAAGTAAATTAGTATAACGCGTAAAATTAATAGTTATGTCGCGCGCTAGAATTATTTCCGCAAGTTCCTAACGCGCTCTCTCTCTGCCGTCGGCAGCGACTCGATTACTACCGTCGGCCCAACCGCGGTTGAGTCGCGACCGTACGAGAATTCTATAAATTCGACAACAATTTTTGTACTTACTCGAGCCGCTGCCGTCGGTCACCTTTAGCCTCCGTCTTAGCCACTTAATCGTGTAATCACTTAACTGTCTCTAAGCACTTACTGTCTTTAACTTACAGTCTTTAACTTACAGTCTTTATTGCCGGAAAAGTGTAATGTGTTGTGTGTGTGGGTATGTGTAATTGTTTTGGGCTTCACTGTCGTTCACTTGGTTAACTTGAGGGTTTTTTTTTGTTTTGATTAAAAAGAGTCCTTATTCTGGAGGCACCGACGGTCGCGAATGCGGAGGGTCTCCCAGCGTTTCCACTATGTGGACGGTTTAAAACACCTTCGATTCTCCTTCGTCTTACGGTCGCTCCCGACGGTGTACCGAGAAGTCCTTCCTTTTCGGGTTTCGCGTGAAGCGCGGATAGACAACTGATTATTATTTCGCGAATTTCTCGCTCCTCGGCTCGCGAACCGAAGAGCGGGGAATTCGAGATTGCTGACGGGGTTTTTCCTCAATCACGCCACCGCTGAAACCCGCCGCTACCGGCACGTGTCTTGCCGATGCGACGGTTCCACGATCACGCCACCGCTGCTACCCGCCGCTACCGGCACGTGTCTTGCTGATGCGGCAGCGCAACGGTGTATCCATGTCGTTGCACCCGTCTCGTCCTGCACTTTCGGAAATTTTCCACGTTCAAAAATCGGGACGGATGCAACATACTCAATCGGTCAACTTTTTTTTTTATCATTACCGAGTTCTCATCGTCGCCGCAGGTTTCCGTGTTGACGTCGGTGGATTTTTTATCAGTCGCGACGTTGTCTTCGTTGCAGGTAGGGGCATCGCAGGTAGGTGGTGAGGATTCGGAATCATCGGTGGGGGCATCACAGGTAGGTGCTGAAGTTTTTGAATCGTCGGTAAAACAGGTATCCGATGGTCCGCCCTTGGAGCCGAACTTCATCTGTTGGTCAAATATTTATTATTATTATTATTATTATTATTATTATTATTATTATTATTATAATTATTATTATATTTCTATTTTTTAAATAATGAATTGTTATTACTTACCAACGTTTTCGTCCTCAATGAGACCAAGGAGTCATGGCTCACTTTTTTTCTGATATTTTCCAGTTCATTCTGTAATCATAAAATATACAATATGGAAATTATAATCTTTTAAATTACGATGCTTATTTCTTTCCTATTTTACGTTTTAATTTTTTTTTTCTATTTTAATTTTACGCGCGCGGTAGTTTTATTACTACCGGCCCAGTCCGACACGGTTCCATCATTTCCCGTGCAACCTTTCGGCCATTTTCGCCAGATTCTCCGAAGTTGCAGGGGCCTTGCTTCGATCGTCTGGCGGTGGGGCGGTTTTATTAAGGTGCGACGGTACGTAACGGTTTACGGTCGAGGAGAGGGGCGCAAGCAGGGAACGCGCTTGGGTCGGCCCCGTCGCGTCGGTAATAATTTCCAGCCTACTTCGCACTTTCAGTCAGTGATGCCAGATTAGGGGAAGTGGCTCGAAAAATCTACCCTCTCTCCATGCTTGTTTCGAGCGGCGCTTGAGGAGAAGCGGCCTGCTGACACCGCCCACGGCAATCACGGCATTGCATGCAGCCAATAGCGTACCCGAGCGCTCTTCTGGCCTTTCGCCTATCGACAGGCTTGTTCCTATGCGCGCCAACTTTCAAAAATTTAATTAAAAAAGTAGCTAATCGAGTTAACCCCAACGAAAAAATTCGATATCTGGTAAACTCAGCGAGATAACGAAATTTTTCGTTTTTATTTTTCTGCTTATTTCGGGGCTTTCTACAAGAATAGTGCATTAGGTCGGGGTGTCTCGGATAACGTACTCTTGACAATGTTGCTGTAAACATAAAAAAATGCATGTAAGTACCCTATTCAAAGATTCAATGTTTCTGCAGCCGTTAGCAAATGAACAGCGCATTACATCATTGGTGGCAATCAGTCAATGTGAATATGTACTGTTCATTACCCAGGTCCCACCACGTGGAGGTCGCTGCATAGGGACCCACCCGGGGGCCGTTGCTGCGGCCGTATAGCATGCAAATACGGACACACAGCAAAAGCCCCACTCCCACCCTCCAGTTATGGAATGAAAATGAAAAAATCATCGAATAAAAGAAAAAGCCATTTTAAATTGATACGAAAATGCGACGATATTTTCTCGTCTCGAAAAAAAAAAAAAACATGAAAATAAAACAAAAGAAATCCTTGGTTTTTAGCATAAAGGCGATTATTTGTCGCAAAATAAAAGAAAACATGAAAATAAAATCAAACGAATCTTTGGTTTCAGCATAACGGCGATTATTTGTCGCAAAATAAAACAAAACATAAAAATAAAATGAAACGAATCTTTGGTTTCCGCATAAGGGCGATTATTTGTCGCAAAATAAAACAAAACATAAAAATAAAATAAAGCAAATCTTTGATTTCTGCATAAGGGCGATTATTTGTCGCAAAATAAAATAAAAATATATAACCTAGGCTAAGAATTAAATAAATAAATAAATATGTATACATATATATATATATATATATATATACATATATATATATGTAAAAACAACATTTACATATAAATTGACAAATAATATAATTATTCTATTCAGTCATTATTTTTCCTTATCTAATCAGTCTTCGATATCACAGAAAATTTTAATAATTGATTGCGTAATTGATATATTGAAACGCTTTGATCGTTGTCGTAGTGGTAGCGATTATGCAAAAATCCGAACTTGCTTAAACGGCGTCCGGCTGTTGCGACGGATATAAATTTTCGCTGGTGAGGAGGGCCAAATGTCTTTCATCTACTTTAAATTCACTACAATTTGTTCCATCGTTTTGAAGAGCGAGTCGGACGCGGCAAATGGCATTGAGGCACTTTTGGCCTATACGATTACGTTTATTAGATTTGACATCGGTGACGATTGAAAATATTCGTTCGGCCACTGCATTTGAATGGGGAAGTGACAAGACGATTGAAATTAACTGCTCTAAGATCGGAAACTGTTTTTCATCTGCAAAATTCTTCGTGTTCAAAATTTCTTTCCAAAATGACTCGACGTCGAACGTTATAAGCTCTTGCTTTTTTTCGTTCGGGAATGCAAAGGGCAAAGAGGACCATTCTATTTCTAAATCTGTAAGGTTAAACGAGCCGAAACGCTGAGCAACCTTTATTACATCTTTTAGTTTTTTTTGTTATTGTTGAGATCGAGGGCAATAGTGGGGACGACGAATCGCAACTCATCCAAAAAGGACGGCTTCAATGGTAGCCGCTGAGCCATCTCAGTCACAACCGTGGTATAAAATCCCAAGCAAGTTCGGCGGATTTCGATCGCGTCGATATCCGGCATTCTAGCCAGCGTCGCTGCGCATTGTAACCCGAGGTTGACCTCGTCGAGGGGGACAAAGTTCCGGGGATCAGCAACATTCAAGTTGCCAGCCATCAATTCATGCAAAACTTCCGATTTAAGAAAATTTGAGCCGAACTGCGCGATGAGGAGCCTACTGCTTTCGGCCAATTGGTGGATGAGGACTCTCCGCGATTGAAAAGGGATATTGAATTTTGTTATTAACGTTAACGAATATTTGAGAAAAAGAAAATAAATTTTTACACTGTCACTGCAAAGGGCTTCGAGAATTTCTTCGGCTGATTTAAGTTTGTCTTCAGTGACTGCAAGCGCGAAATACATTTGTAAAACGTCCCAATTTTCGAGGAGACGGACGACGCATTGCTGCATCGACAGCCACCGCGTGTTCGATAATTTTAAAATCTTCCGTTTTTCTGCACCTACAAGTTCCTGAAATTCGCGCAACACCGCACTGCGTTTTGCACTACCGGACGTGTACGTAGCAAGGCTTCTAAGTAAATCTTCAAGGGCGCGAGGCAAACGAGCGCACCCTTTGCTAGCAATTATCGCCGCCGAGTGGCAAATACAATTCATTACCGCGAGACCTGGCGCCACCGATGCTAAACGAGTCATAAATGAGTTATTCTTTCCTACCATTACCGATGCATTGTCGGATGCCATCCCGACAATGTTCGTGATCGGGACTTTGTTGGATTCGAGGCAACGTTTGAATCTAGCATATACGGCTTCGGCTGAACAATCGCGTGCATCTAATTCTACCAATTCGAAAAGCGCTGTCATCACGTTTTTTGTTTCGGGGCAAAGAAATTGAACAAGAACACACAAAAATTTCGCGTCGGTTTGGTCCGTAGTTTCGTCGATCAAAATTGAAAACCGTTGTTTTTGAATGGTTTCTACGATTTTTTCCAATTCGCGCTTGGCAAGGCAATTTACAATTATATTCGAGCACTTTGTCCGACCGAGTGTAACGTCTTGTGCGATACGCGAGTCTTTAAATGCTGATTTACACACCGGGACGAGGTGTTCAACAGCCTGAATGGCAATGTTGTGTTCTGCCATAAAGGCTGAAATTTTAATTTCTGCGATTTTAACGTATCGATCATGAGCATCTACGAGCGGCTCGGAAGCGGGCTCCACATCGGCAGATAATGAGAGTTCTACTTTTTTCACATGATATTTTGACGTAGCATGCTTCAACAATTCGCTTTCCCACTTTGCAAATCCCGATAACACATGTTGCAATGTGCCCCGTTCGAATCCCGAGAAATTGGTTGCAGCCAGCCAGAAAACTCTGGTAGCTGCAGCCAAGACAATTGAAAATCTTTTTTTCTACCGCGTTTTATCGGCGTCGCCCCTTGAACGTGCTCTCCACTGGGTTGGCCACCCTGATCCGCCGGATTCATCGTCGGTTTCACCTCAAAAAACTTTATTGATTACGATAATTAAAATCACTCACTCTAGACAACGATCCAATCTTTGTTTACTTATTTCGCGCGCCCCAGCTGATTGAACCTACCCGCGATTTCTGTCGTGAAGCGACTCGAGCGATATACCTACCATCTAGTTGTGGTATACGTAACATTTGTAAAACAATTGACGATATCCCGTATGCATCCTCACATGGGTCGGCAATAATAATATCTTTATTATTGCCGAGCAATAAGTAAATCATGTTCAACGACGAACCAGATTGCCTCATGCAAGAAAATCTCACTCCAGCCACAATAATCTGTGCAGCAAATAATAAGACTATAATATGCAATCTCTTAGTGTTTCGATGATGAAAACTTATTTTGTGATAACTGATCGTTTTTTTTGGTTAAAATTTCGATTCGATTTCTGGCGCGCATAAAGCATGACCGAGGGACGAAATTTGATTGGCTCGTGTCGGCTGTGAAAAAAGACGGCGCCAAGGTCACCGATACTGGCGACGCCGTGTGCTCTTGCACGGAAGTAGCGGACCCGAGGCACGACATTTGATTGGCTCGTGTCGGCTATTAGAAACGATGGCGCTAATGTCACCGATACCAGCGACACCGTGCGTTGAAAATTGTTTCTCAGATGGGCGGGGGCTGTTGGTGTGCCGTGATTGGCCGTGTTTTGCGCTCGCGCGAGCTGTGGGCCGAGCCGGCGTGCCGGCGATCTGCGAAAAAGGAGCTGGAAGGGGCATCGCCGAGGGAAAAAATCCCTCAGTCTGGCATTAGTGCTTTCAGTTCGTCGCCGTTCGCCGTACCGTTCGTGATGGTATGAGCACATTCCAATATCCTTCTATCGCGCCTCGTTAAGCACGTTTCTACACATTGCAAACATTAAAAGTGCAGTGGTTGATTACTTTTAATTATTTTCGCGGCGCGATTTCCCAAGCGTCAATACGTATTTTACGTATTGACGCTTGGGAAATCGTTGTAAGTTTTATCATTTATTTTATTAAAATTTTATATGATCGATTATCACCGTACAAGAGAGAAATTTTTTTCCTTCACTCGTGTCATATTGCTGAGATTCGTCGTAAAAAATATTTTCGCTCTTTCATAATAATATACTCCAAATTACTATGCAAGAGCGAAAATATTTTCATCGAATTCGAATACATATGAGCGATTCCACGTGACTTCAGCCACTCAAAAAAAAAATGTTTCACAAATCATTTTGAAAAATTGAAATGTGCGTCTTTTCAAGGCCTCCCAGAAAAAAATTACTTTAGATTCCATCGAGCAAGTTGCACGTCCGTTTCAGGGCAAAATATGCAAAAATATTTTTTTTCGCAATAAATTCATTTTTAATTTTTTTTTTCCTCAAATTCTGAATACGAAAAAAGAATGCAACGAGCATATTGATTATCATTAATTTCTCTCATAAGGAGGCTCCTGAACCCGCGTAAAGCACATGAATATTTTCATCGAATTCGAATTCATATGAGCGATTCCACGTGACTTCAGCCACTCAAAAAAAAAATTTTTCACAAATAATTTTAAGAAATTGAAATGTGCGTCTTTTCAAGGCCTTCCAGAAAAAAATTACTTTAGATTCCATCGAGCAAGTTGCACGTCCGTTTCAGGGCAAAATATGCAAACATTTTTTTTTTCGCAATAAATTCATTTTTAATTTTTTTTTCCTCAAATTCTGAATACGAAAAAAGAATGCAACGAGCATATTGATTATCATTAATTTCTCTCATAAGGAGGCTCCTGAACTCGCGTAAAGCACATGGAGCACATGAAAAAAAAAGAAAAAAAAAATCCAACTGAAAAAAAATCTATTTATGAAATCGGTAAAATTACGCATTACCGATTGCCGGTCCCACGATATAAAAAATACCAAAAATTCTTTTTTCATATTCAGATTTTGAGGATATTAAAAAAAAATCGACTGCATGTCCCCATTACCGTACATATGCGATTACATGACAATAAACCGACGTCTGCACGTCAGTTTATTTGAGGCTAGGAAGATGATTACGAAAATCCGTAAAATTATGTAATTTTTTAGCACGAGTGTTTAGACTCAGTGTGTTCACAATGCTGTGGACCTTGTGATCGAATAGTGTTAAAATCGAATAGTTTAAAACCTATAGTGTTAAAATCTTCCTCCGTTTCACTCTCGTTGCGCTTAAGGTGATGGAAGACCTATTCGAGTGCGAGAGAGACAGCGCCATCGTCGCTCGCAGCGGAGCGAGCGAGAGGGAGAGAATTTTTGTCTTCCATCATCTTAAAAACGCCACTCTTCTGTCGGGTCGATCTTATATGTTCGGCCATAGGGACATTTACCTTACATATTACTATGTAAGAGCGAAAATATTTTTTACAACGAATCTTAGCAATATAGCACGAGCCTAGGAAAAATTTTGTTTTCGGTAGGTAACAGCGTGGTAAAGTACCGTCGTCGCCCGTCTCGCGTACAAATCCGATGGGGCCTCCGATTGATATGACACGGTGTACGGTCCTGGAAATGTTGCAACGTCTAATCGAAAGAGCGCGGTGGTTAGTTATGCCACCGAGAAGAAACATTTTGAAAAATTTTTCCTGGACGACGAGTGCGAGTCTGCGCACGAGTCGAAGGCCACTGTCTCGACGAACCACGAGTCAAGGAAATTTTTGACGCGCTACCACGGTAACATTTTTATTGCACGCCGTATCGAAATGTGATTTTATGCACGGCGTATTATAAAAATGTTTCACGACGATGCGCGTCTTACATTGTTTTTGACTTACCTTCTCTCGCAGCCGCTGCCGGTTGGCCTCGGTATCACCGGAGACGACTGAGATGCTCGGTCCGGCCCTTCGGTTCTTCTTCGGCACCGGCGCTTCGACGACTTGCGGCGAGTCCAAGTTGACTCTCTTCATCATTACCCTCTTTCCTCGTCCCAGACGGGGCGTCGCTTCTGCTGCCACTCCATCGTCGATCGTTTCTGAAATCATAAATGGAATTATGAGTACGTGTAAAACATTGATGGCGACAATTATTCAATAATAAAAATTACCTTTTACACCGAGCACATTAATTTTCATGTACCGAGTCCGGTTCGTATCGTCATCAATTTCTTTGGTTCGCAACGTAACCAAGTTATTCGGATTGATAAGGTAACGGGTCATATATTCGTCCGTTGCCGGTATAAGCGAATTGGGATTTTTCGGATCGCGGTAGTAAAGTTCATTGGATTCGACCGTTTTATGGTTGACATTGCCGTTCGGCATTCTCCACGACATGAGGTAGGGCATTTTGTCGTACAATCAAATCCCAACAAAAAACCCAATGGGTAAAAAAATTGAGACAAGTACATTTACGCGAGCGCGTTCCAACAAAAAGGCGTAAGATCAACTGGAAACATTAAACGCATGTATTCGCATCAAGATAATTTTTGAATTTATAAATTCCAATTTTTTTGAAAATCACAGCAGTATTTGGCGAGTTAATATGTTACAGCTACTATCCAATGATAGAACATGTAACTTTATTTCGTAAAAATGGACAGACTATATCTTTACACTATTATTGAATAATTAAATATCTGTATTGACTTTGAAAAAAACTCGCCAAGTACTGCTGTGATTTTCAAAAAAATTGGAATTTATAAATTCAAAAATCATCTTGATGCGAATACATGCGTTTAATGTTTCCAGTTGATCTTACGCCTTTTTGTTGGAACGCGCTCGCGTAAATGTACTTGTCTCAATTTTTTTACCCATTGGGTTTTTTGTTGGGATTTAACTACTTTTTGCAAAAATAATATATAAACTTGTTAAAAACGTTTCATCTTACTCCAGCCCACAAACGAATGCGTTTTGAATAATTCGTTACCAGTTTCCTATATCATGCGTGGTTTTCAGTTAATTCTTCAAAAACACCGCGAACTGTCATATTCGATCGTCCTCAGTGATTGTAACCTGTGAAGACTGCGATGACAGCGATATGTCAGGGAATAGACGCGTCTGATCTGACAAGCTGTGACTACTGGAAAGTGTGCGACAGCTCTGAAAACGATTTTGGCGAAAAACGTCGGAAACACGATTTTAATCATGAAAATAATTCGATATTTCCCGCATAACAGCACCCACAGCACTGGTGTTGGTTCCAATCGAAATATAAAAAAATTACGCATGTAATTGCAATTAAACGTTTATGAATAGCGCGGTGTATCTATAAAAATATTTTAAAGTGGGGTTATAGTTAGCTCGGTTCACAGAATAAGAGAGTGCAGTCGCGTCTCGAGAGAAGGCAGGTAAGGTAGGTAACTGAATAGGTGAATGTACTTGTCTCGAGACGCTACCGCGTCTCTTGATGAATGGAATTTTGATTTCATACCTGCGTAAAACCTTATTTTGCATTCCTTTTTCATGCGTAATGAAGTATGTAGGCAAAATAATGAAACTTCATTATCGTTCATGCTTCAAACTTGATCTGCGATACATGATTTTGTGTATTGCATCTCATTCGCAGAATATAATTCGAGTTGTAAAGCTGAAAGACCATTAATCAATGATTTGTTTCACTTGCGTATAATTAGATGAATGGAGTTTCAACTTGTTACCTCTGCGTTGAATTCATTTTCGATAAATGATTTTGTTGCGTCACGTACTTTTGAATGACTGGAATAACTTTATATTAAAACTTTGGTTATAATATGATTTATGATGCGCAGTGCTATCAGATGAATAAAGTTTACAGTTTTTACAAATTCTAGAGTTGAATTGACATGTAATTTCATTTTCGTTCGTACATTTTACGTACCTCAACGATTGAAAATTATTCCAGGTTCCTTGAAAATACACCGATCACAGATCCATTCAATTTCATTGTGCTTTCTATCAATTTCACCAGACATACCACTCGTCCGTCTCGAACATTATCGAAGAAAATTCTCACCGATATAGAATAAATATAATATGTCTATCATCAGTTTTATTCGCCATTTCTTCTTGGTTATTAACTGGTTAACCGCAACGAACTGTCAGATTCTGTACGTATTCGCTATCTCTATCTTCATGTCACAGCTGGTTTCGTATCGAAGGTTGACTGATCATCAGTGACCGTCATCACTAGCCGTGGTCAATACTCGTATGAATGAGTGAATGTTGAGATGTCAGTGACGGTAGAATAATCATGTCTGATCTGACAAGCTGACTGACGCTATGACTACTGAAAAGTGTGCGACAGCTCTGAAATCGTTTTTGGCGAAAAACGTCGGAAGCACGATTTTAATCATGAAAATAATTCGATATCTCCCGGATAACAACACCTACAGCATTGGTATTGGTCCCAATCGGAATATAAGAAAATAACGCTTCAAACTGTAATTAAACATTCATGAATGGGGCTCTGAATTTTAAAAAATAGTACAAAGTTGGGTTAAAATTCATTCGGTTAGGAGTAAATGATACTGCGGTCGCGTCTCGAGATGAGGCCGGTAAGGTAGGTAACTGAATAGGTAGGGGTAAATGTACTTGTCTCGAGACGCTACCGCGTCTCTTGATAATACGTCGAAGTTAATTAATTTTATCAATATTTTTGTTCGTTATTATTCTGCGCAGTTCCGACGACACGAGGTAGCACGTTTCGACGACACGAGGTAGCACGTTCAGACAGATATATAGCACACGTTTCGATGTGCGAACGAGGTATTATTAATTTTCGACGACACGCGAAAGGCACCAGCACACTTTTCAATAAATATCAACACTTTTCGACAACGACGTTTCATTACGTTTCGACGACGCGATGTTCCACTTTTACGTTGACCAGCAACTTTTTTATCACAGCGGCGTCCCGCAAGTCACATAAATTTTTTTCGCCGTACATCCCGCGTGCTTTTTCTTTGTTCGTCGTCGTTCGATGATTTCATTGGTCGATGAAGATTCGCCTATCGTGACTCCGACGCTTGATTTTTGCGGGAACCGTTAGCTGCGCTTCCTCGGCCGCCCGCGGGAGATTCAAAAACAATTATACGACACGCCGTGTAGGAGAAAATTTTTTTTCGACGTGCGTATATGCGCGTCAAAGATCGCGTGATGACCGTGATGAGCGGCTTTGATGAATAAACGATCCGTCGATTAAATCACTACTATACACCATTGTGAAGTTATGATACACACACACAAATGGTACAAATAGTGATTTTTTCGACGGAACAATTGGGGCCATGACAATAAACGTTATCTGCCGCCGTGATCGCCGCTCTATCGCGCCCATCGATGTACATTAGGGCGGTTCAAAAAACCATCATTTTTAAATATTCGAATGCTCTTTTGTATTTCAGTACTCGCATGCTAAAAAAGAATTCTGGCAAAATCTGAGGCCTGTACGATTATATTTAGTGCTGCCGCATCAGTGTGAAAGTTATTGTGATATCGCAATTTTCGTATTTTTTTATGTTTGAATATCGGACTGCTCATCGAGATCTAAGTTGATCTCGGCATGTGAAGAAATTCTGTGAAACTGGAAATTTTTGGAATAATATTTAATACTGCCGCATCCACAATGAAATTGCAAAAATGGCAAAATTAAATGGGTTAATAAATTGAATGACACAGCTGCTCATTAAATAGCGAATTCCTTTCGCCCTGAATATATATCACGTGAAACGGGAGAGTTGTCAAAGAATATTTAGAACTGCCGCATCGATAATTATGTTTCTAAAATGCAATCGTCATTTACCATGCCTCAGTATCGGAATATCCAGTAGCTCATTGAAGTATGAGCTCTTTTGCACAACATAATCAGACACGTGAAGATTGGAGTACGTACGATAATATTTCATACTGCCGCATCGATCGAAAAGACTCAGAATTAGAAAATTGTGTAAGTATACTAATTCTGAGTCTTTTCGATCGATGCGGCAGTATGAAATATTATCGTACGTACTCCAATCTTCACGTGTCTGATTATGTTGTGCAAAAGAGCTCATACTTCAATGAGCTACTGGATATTCCGATACTGAGGCATGGTAAATGACGATTGCATTTTAGAAACATAATTATCGATGCGGCAGTTCTAAATATTCTTTGACAACTCTCCCGTTTCACGTGATATATATTCAGGGCGAAAGGAATTCGCTATTTAATGAGCAGCTGTGTCATTCAATTTATTAACCCATTTAATTTTGCCATTTTTGCAATTTCATTGTGGATGCGGCAGTATTAAATATTATTCCAAAAATTTCCAGTTTCACAGAATTTCTTCACATGCCGAGATCAACTTAGATCTCGATGAGCAGTCCGATATTCAAACATAAAAAAATACGAAAATTGCGATATCACAATAACTTTCACACTGATGCGGCAGCACTAAATATAATCGTAGAGGCCTCAGATTTTGCCAGAATTCTTTTTTAGCATGCGAGTACTGAAATACAAAAGAGCATTCGAATATTTAAAAATGATGGTTTTTTGAAACGCCCTAATGTACATATTCATTTTTATATGGATACGGATTTCATCAATTGATATTACTAAATTAATGTAAGCACAGGGATTTACTTGATCAATATTACACGTTATGGCGTTTCGATGTATTTATTGCATGACGAAATTGAAAAATTGATCCAATATAAGGTTATTCGTTTCAACATTATACAGGTAAAAAAATGTCATTGATTAATTTTACTCGATTAATTTATGCATATCAGGGATTTACCGAATCAATATCACACGTTATGGCGTTTCAATGTCTTTATTCCATGACGAAATTGAAAAATCCATCAAAGGTTATCCGTATTAACAATAAAAAAAATTACATCGATAGATGTTACACGTTGAATCGAAGTTTTCTTAAGAATAATTAACAATACAACAGCACAAAAAAATCATTCATTTTTTTTTAATGACAAGTTTCGACAACTCGGTAGTTAGTTCGTACGTGGCCGCGGTAACGATTTTTCGATTGGGTGCGACCGCCTGCTCTACAATTCTGTTTGAAATATACCAGTCTCTGCACACTTTGCAGGTCAAGACTGTTACGCCAGGTTCCCCGCAGTTGTAGCACATTTTCTCGGAAGACCGCAGCCGTTCGCAATTAAACCGTTCGTGACCGGTTTCGCCGCATCTCCAACATTTGTTTTCATTGTAGCGGGGTTTCGGTCGCACACACGGTAATGATTTTGGCACAGCTCCAGCTCCACGCGAACGAATCCGAATCCGACTCCTACCGTCGGGAAGTTCGACGCCGCTTGCCTGATCTTCCTCCTGAAAAACATTTTAAACGCATCGTTCACATCGTACTCGAGCAACATGACACTTTTCGTAATCCGACCGACCGAACATATTTATTAACGAAAAAGTACCTGTCTTACGGCGGCGGTAGGGCTCTTTTTTTCTTTGTCGGATGATCTTGTCGGCGACAACAATGCATCCTCCGTCCCTCTATCGGTAGCCCGTATCGGGGCATCGCCGACGGCAGCCCCTGCTTGTTCGTCGGTAGATGGTATGGAGCCATCGTCGACGGCTCCCTCCTCTGTTCCTGTTCCGCTAGGCCTTATCGGGGCATCGCCGACGGCAGCCCCTGCTTGTTCGTCGGTAGATGGTATCGCGCCATCGTCGACGGCTCCCTCCTCTGTTCCTGCACCGCTAGGCCTTATCGGGGCATCGCCGACGGCAGCCGATGCTTGTTCGTCGGTAGATGATGGTATCGAGGCATTGACACCGACGTAGTAATCTGAAATTATAAACGAAATTAATAGCCCCGATGAAACATTGACGACAAGAATTCTTAAATCATACATTACCGTTAATTTTGATCTTATAAACTCTTCGGTAGTACACGGTGTGCTTCTCCACTCCGTCATCCTTCAGGAACAACATTTTTTTTGTCACGTAATCTTGCAAAGTCTCCTCAGTAACTGTTTCGTCCAAAGGTTTGATCTCATCATAGTTTTCTTGGCGATCGACGATAAAAAATTTTTTCCGATCGACCGTTTCTCTTTTTACGTCGTACCACCTGACGTGGTATGGCATTTTTGCCTACGATAAGTAATATCACACCAATATGGATATTACACGCGATAATCTCTCTTTCACGTTTCGACCACACGAGGTATCACGTTCCGATCACACAAGGTATTATGTTTATTTCTACGACACGGCGGTATAGGTATTACGTTTATTATTCGTCACGACGATAGAGGTATTTTGCGTTTATTCCACACGATAGGTGTATTACGGTTATTCGCGGGGACACGAAAGGTATTAGAGGTTTGCACTCAACGACACGAGGTGTTACGATGCGTTCGACGATGTTACATCCCGATCTCAATCCATTACGCAAACCGACCAGAATTTTAATACGAAAATATGTTGAGTCATTCGATTGCGCCACTCGCAAGAACGGGTCAAACTCTTCGTTGCGCCAGTACGAGGCTCAGCGAATTCTTTGACTTATTCCAGTTTCGGCGAATGCAATCGAACGATGCAACTGCCCGACTTTCAAAATCATATCATATGAGTTGCTGAGCTACCGGTCAGCAATTATCGCAAGGAAACCAAAAACAAACCGATCCTCGTGCCATCGAATCGGGTCAACCAAGCTGACTTGATGGATGATTCGAGATCGATAAATCAGTCTTCGAATAACTCTCTTTCGAGATCGTCCTCTTCAAGGAGCTCGAAAGACTACTTGGTTTCTTCGCGATAAGTTGACGCGTGTCTTCGACTCATATAGTCAAGCCTTCCCACCCGAGGGAAAGGGAAGTCATTGCGGTGAGCGCGACTATAATTCTTACGCGACGTATCAGTAGATAAGAAGAACTCAATTTTTGTAAACATCGTAACCGCTCTGTGAAAAGCGTTACGATTGTTAATTATATTTAAGGACTAAGTTTCTGACAACAGTGAAACCGCTCTGTGAAAAGTGTTTCATCTGTTCTACGAAACAACCGTCAACCATCCAAGCCAATACCTACCAACAAATCAATCAGCGAACAAGCAACGCAACAAACGTAAGTTAAGAAACATTTGTAACCACTCTAACCCATTGTAGCAAAACCAAATAAATTGAACAGTTGCGCCAAGCGCTTTAAATGGTGATCCCGATTTTAAATTATTTATAAAACGCCCTTCCCTCACAGAGCGTAGGGCTTAACAAATTGGTGGCAGCGGTGGGATACCATTGCTGTTTCAATTAATCTCGATTTTGCTATCATTTATCTTCAAAATTATTCTCTTACCACTAACTTTTAGTTCTACCCTTATTTCATTTGTAATCTTCTATCCTTTATTTCTCATTCTTCATTACCTTTCATATTTCACATATAGTTGAAGATAACCAATCTTTTTTCAACTGAAAAAAAAAATAATAATAATAAAAATTATACGAAAAGCTGAAACTGGCCAGTCAACCGTTTCTAATATAAAGCCTGAGTGTGTCGATTTCGAGAACAATTGTAGAATGACTTTTCAACTTTAGATAAAATGTGTTTCATCAAATTGATAATTAAATGAACAACATAGTCTTGTTCAAGATAACATATTTGTGATATGGTAAATCAAACTGTCCTTATCATGACGAGGTTTTATGACGACCTTACCGTACTAGAAATAATAGACAAAATTCCAAAGTACGACGGCAGAAATTATAGTTTTTCAGAATTGAGATCTAAAATAGAGGCGCTTCAGCAAAGTTTGCCCGCCGGAGCCGAACCATGGTTCATTGATGGAATTCTTGACCGTCTCCGGGGACGAGCTTGGGAGCTATTTGAGGAAACGTATTTTCGCTCTGTAAGATCTTTGTTAAAAAGCTTAAAAGAAGAGTTCGCACCTGGCTGCGATTACGAATATTTTCGTGAACGGCTTTACAAGGCTAATATGAGACATGACGAAAATGTATCAGATTACCATACGCGGCTGCGGCATTACATAAAATGCGCTGTCAGCGAAGTCGAGGAATCGGACGGTGCTCGCGAAGCAGCAGCCGTCCGACGACGACTCGAGGGTACTGCCTTGTATGTTTACACCGACGGTCTGCCGAAAACAATCGGGTCATACGTTGAGCGCCATGAACCCACGACCTTGCAGGCTGCTTGGGAACTCGCAAGCAAGGAAGAAAAACGCGACCGTGCTTGTTTCGGGCGTAGAGAAATTAGGTACTCGGAAGAAATAAAATCATACCGCGGTCCCTACAAGGATAGCTCCTCAAACGATAATTGTCAATCCCCTTCGCGCAATAGAGGTTCTTCGTCGCGTTGTCATGCTTATGATGTCGGCGGAAACCGATCTTTGTGTAGGTCATGTCACGAGTGCGCGTGCACCTCTCAACCAGGCGGGTCAGAAATTAGAAGCCAAAGTAGTAGTGACTCGCGCGAACGAAATTTTTCATCCATCACCGACAGGCGGACGCCGAATTTCAATTCCTTACTATCGGGACACCCTTCTGCAAGAAAAACCAATCATGAAAGGGCTTCTGAGCGAATTTTTAGGTGGCCCATGGCAGTCATTGAGGAGGAGGAGTCAGACTTATGCGTTGAAAAACCACGGCTAATTGCTGACTCCCCAGTAGTTGTAGATATGATCGAGACCAACGCCCTCCGCGATGACGTAATAACCGATAAAGACGATCGCGTAACAATTCATAAAATTTCGGAAAAGCCTTCGGTAGCCCCTCCGGCTGTTGGAACTGCAATAGTGGAGCTGTCTTCCCATCCTCTAATCCCATTGACCGGTGTGGCAATTTTTGGCAAAGATTTTCTGGTCCAAGAAAAAGCCCAGAATTCACACGATCACGAAGAACTCTTGATCGCCAGCCGACTTACGCGAACTAGTCCGTGTGAGCGTGAGGAGGAATGTGCTGCGGTAGCAAAATACACCGTCAGCACCGTGGTAGCAACGACCGAACAGACACCTGCGGCCACGCGAGTTTTGCGCGATGTAGTCCAGACAGGTGTTGTAACGAACCCCGCTCGTCCTCACCAGCCAGTGCATATACAATTGGCAAATTCGGACTTCAACGAGAAATATTTTTCGCAATTCGTTACGGAAACCCACGTCAGCAAAGCGGCGGTCGCGAAACATCAAAACTGCTGCAGCGTCAAGTCTGGAAACATCACGATACAAGATGCTAAAGAAAAAATGTCTCCTCAGCAGCTCATTTCTTCCCATTCTGACGATCCTATCGAAGAAATTTGCGAATCAATTCCTATCAACGAACCATCGATCACGGGAAGAGATTGTGTCTCTAAGGTATTCGCGATGCAAAGAGAAGAACACTCCGGTACTGAAAAATCGGAGCACGTGCGCTCGCTAGTCGCTACGTGGCCCGACCTCATCGAATCACCAAGTGATAAGCTGAGTCGCTCAAACTTGATGCGATACGCACTAGCAACTGTCAGAGACTCGGCTTGCGACAATCGTCGGTATCGGTATTCTCCCGTGCGTCCGTTGCCAAAACCACCGTGGAGGACACATTTTTCGGGACCACCGCAACACCTGTGTTCGTCTGGACATCGCTCAAAGAAACTACCTCCGCTGCGGAAATACCATGCGGCTCAACTAATTCGGAATTGCTGTCGGAATAACGATGCTCATCCTCCGGATTTAACGTATATTTGCAAATCATGAAATTTACCAACATAGTCCATAGTCCAAGCACCACAGTACATCCTTCACTAGCGAGCTTTTCCAACAGTCGGTAGAGAGAAATAATAATAAATGAAATAAATATTTAAGAGCAGAAAAGAGATTCAAAAGATCAAATCCAAATATATATATATATATATATATATATATATATATATATATATATATATATATATATATATATATATCAATACCTACATGGAAACGTCAAAATTAATGATAAATATAAAAAAAAAAAAAATTTGAAATAAAAACGGAACATATTTATCATTACCCCAATATAACGGTCAGTCGGAGGGCGTTCACGTCGGATGTGTCAAGACGATTGCTCTCTTCCCCAGGACTGGTATGGGTTGCTGCCATTCGCAAAAATCAAATCTAATACATCGAATGTTCACAACAATATCGCGTTCCAATTCCGCCTGTCGAAAGAGTTGAAAAATTCCGTCAAAGTAATTAACCTTGTAATAATTGTAGACGAAGTCCATCGTGTCGTGACGAAGAGCCTCATTGCAAAAAGGGAACGGTCCACAAAGCAAACCCGACAAAATGTATGGCCCCTGCGAGGTAGTGGGAATCACCGCGATCAAACCATTAACAATCATTACGGCAACCTGATGGAAATAGGCATTTCAGATTTTAACGAATTTTATTATAAAATGTCAAATATTTGTAAAATTTTTGGAAAAAATTATAACAAAAATTTGTAGAATTTTCTCTGAATTTATGATGTTATAATAAACTTTTTTTTTTCACTATATATATATATATTTTTTTTGGGATACCATTTCATATGATGTCATAATTAGTCACGAATAAAAATTATATGACATATTTTATCATAATTTGCCGGCGTGATTCTGAAATAACTTTTGTATTCCGTCATTTTTGGTAATTGTTTGTAATTATTTGACGATTTCTGTTGGACTATGAAATGTTTGTTTCCATCAGGGCAGGCCCAAAAGAAACCATCTTAGAAAAATATACTCGGCCAACTAGTGATCCTCGCGGCGAGCATTTTTTCTGTTTCAGAGCCACGGCTTTGGAGTGCGTGCGCCCGTAAAGATCTTCCTGGACTCGGTTACGAATGGCTATTCTCGCCTGAAATACGAAGCGTGCGCATGCAGTCCGTGAGGACACCGCAGCAAATGTTGCCGGCCAGACGACTGGAATTATCTATTCACCTTCAGGGCCGACAGAGTACTCTTCACGCACTGTATTTCCACCATTCAGCACGGTATCATCGATTCGCGCCCAGCTGATGAGCCGCCCTCATCAATAACCGAGAATGACGTTATAACGGAGTTTCACAACTACGCTTATTACCAACGCCCACTCATAAATGGCCGTCACAGCTACGAAAAACAATTTTTCTTTTAACCCAATAATGAGTAAATTAAAAAAAAAACAACAAATTGTTATTATTATTAATATATATATGTATATATTTTTTTCCGAATACTATATTAATCAATGTTGTTGCTTTTTTTCATTCAAGCAAAAATATAACGTTAAGAAGTAAATGCGAGGGCAGAATTAAGCAATATTAATTCTTTCGAGTATTGTCCTTGCTTCCATGTTTAAATTATCATTCTTCTGGGTACTATAATGAGCGAATATAGCTTCTTCTGAAACCTCTGGTTAATTTATAGATCACATATTTTCTGTATAATCACGGCAACTGAAAATGTATGTTAACAGTTTTTCCTTTAATTTTATTTTCTCTCCCGGTATGCATTCTCGCTTGCGTCTTAAAAAAAATGAAAAATGCCTATCAAAGTGATATTTTCTATTATTTTTACAGGCCCGTTCGAAGTTATTCACAATAGAACATATAGTCACTCCACCTGGGAAATATAAATGAAAAAAAGGGGTTTTGAGAACAGACAAGTCTCGTTACATTCAATAATTCGTAAAATCACCCAGATATTGTATTGATAGAATTTTTAATTTCGGCATAATCAGTACGAAAACCTATAGTAATAATAATCATACTAATATAAATATATGAACATAAAAATAAAGAACAAACCCCTGCATAGGCAGATGTTTCTGTTATGTAGTTTCAACCAGTAGACTAACAACCTAACTAATTTTGATAATAAGCTCTAATTGGTAGTAGATCAATGTAGTATTGTGTAAGGAGTAGTAGTGATGTTATTTACATTATGTAAACTTTGGTTGACTCATTGGGGAATTTCTATCAGGACTCACTTTATGACACTGCTCAATGTCCTGAATTGATCATTTTCAATTATTTATTAAAGCAGTTTAATTCATTTTTTTTCTTCAAATTTCAATCATGCAGACATATTGAGAACCGTTAAAGGTGTATACCCCACCCAGATTAAAATTTACTTGGTGTGTCAGCGAAAGGTTACCGCAAAATGAACGTTTATTGTAACGTGGGAGCGCCTCACCGGTGGCTCAGCAATGGTTGATATCAGAATTTCTACGTTCAAGTTTAACCTCGGAAATTGCATCCCCGATCTTCAATCTAACAAGGGGGGTGTTACATCCCGATCTCAATCCATTACGCAAACCGACCAGAATTTTAATACGAAAATATGTTAAGCCATTCGATTGCGCCACTCGCAAGAACGGGTCAAACTCTTCGTTGCGCCAGTACGAGGCTCAGCGAATTCTTTGACTTATTCTAGTTTCGGCGAATGCAATCGAACGACGCAACTGCCCGACTTTCAAAATCATATCATATGAGTTGCTGAGCTACCGGTCAGCAATTATCGCAAGGAAACCAAAAACAAACCGATCCTCGTGCCATCGAATCGGGTCAACCAAGCTGACTTGATGGATGATTCGAGATCGATAAATCAGTCTTCGAATAACTCTCTTTCGAGATCGTCCTCTTCAAGGAGCTCGAAAGACTACTTGGTTTCTTCGCGATAAGTTGACGCGTGTCTTCGACTCATATAGTCAAGCCTTCCCACCCGAGGGAAAGGGAAGTCATTGCGGTGAGCGCGACTATAATTCTTACGCGACGTATCAGTAGATAAGAAGAACTCAATTTTTGTAAACATCGTAACTGCTCTGTGAAAAGCGTTACGATTGTTAATTATATTTAAGGACTAAGTTTCTGACAACAGTGAAACCGCTCTGTGAAAAGTGTTTCATCTGTTCTACGAAACAACCGTCAACCATCCAAGCCAATACCTACCAACAAATCAATCAGCGAACAAACAACGCAACAAACGTAAGTTAAGAAACATTTGTAACCACTCTAACCCATTGTAGCAAAACCAAATAAATTGAACAGTTGCGCCAAGCGCTTTAAATGGTGATCCCGATTTTTAATTATTTATAAAACGCCCTTCCCTCACAGAGCGTAGGGCTTAACAACGACACTTTTAAGATGACCACGGCGGCTTCCCGGAAGTCACATATTTTTTTCTCCGTATAACCCGCGCGCTTTTTCTTTGTTCGTCGTCGTTCGATGATTTGATTAGGCGATGCTGGCCGTGGCCCCATCAGCTTTGTTTCTCGAAACGTCAGGCGCGACTACGCATGCGCGGGTAACAGAGCCGACGTATACAGACGTCCGCTACACTGACTCGGCCGCCGGCGGGAGATTCAAAAACAACTTATGCGAGAATTTTTTTTTGACGTCAGGCGTATATCGCGTCCACCGATTTACGTATTGATTTATGCACAGGGAGTATTGCCGATTATTATTATCACACTTAATGACGTTCACATATATATTGTAACACGGGCTTTTACCCCCGTGCACCTTCGCCGCTCCTCCGTCGTACGCCGTGGGCGCCAGCCGCCAAAAAACGACCCTGATAAAGATTCTGATTTGACTCAGATCCGACTATTATTTTGCGGCGACGACGGGGGAGACGATGCGGGCTAAACCGCTAGCTCAGCCTTGCGCGGGGTAGAGGGGCGTGGGCCGATACACGAGGTGAGACAACAATAATAATACACGAGAATAATTATATGAATTCGTTTAATTCGCCACAGGAATAAATGGTCGACAACGATAAAGCTTTGATATAGAGTGACCGAATTACAGAGTTGCTTCGAGGCACTACCAAATCGCGACAACAATACTCTCGGACTTTTCGTCAATTTGTTCGGTCACCCGCGTTCAGAGTACACAGCATGTAGAGACTAGACAATTTTACTCGACACTCACGCTACATTCACGCGCTCCATTCCACAATTTTTCTCACACACACACGGGTACCACAACCCGCCCCACAGACGTCTCTGTCGATCTCCCGGTCTTCGATGTTTACGCTAATTGCCGGACTCGAGGCGAAGACTATTCCGGCACGATCGACACGGGAAATGCACGGGGACTCGAATACCTTTTCACTTCGACTCGACGCTACTAAACATTCATACCACACTCGTACTAACTACTCTACTAACCTAACTAGTATCTGATCGTATTACTAACCTAATCTATCTAGCGCCCGGCGGAACGACAGCTCTTTCTCCCTCTCGTCGATTCGCTCCCCGGGAGTGGCTCTCCCGTCTGCCCACTCTCCTCCGGAATGCTCAACAACGCGTGCCCCGGCGCGATTCGCCGTAGGGCCTCTCTGATAACTCTAATATTTTCGACAATTACGATTGGCTCGATAACGTACTCTTAATTTCACCGGCGATTTTCGCGAACGCCCGTATGACCGTGGTACTGAATTTTCAAGGACTTTAAACCGGAATTCGACTCTAGATTGTCATCTCAGCGGTCACACGATACGATGGCTCGGGCATCCCATCGGGACACACCCGTGTCGACAGCTCTCACTACGACGGCCGACAATCCGCGACAATGTATTTTCTCAAAGCTGGTCGGTCGGTGGCACGGCGCCCCGGACCTCGCAACGACAAAGTCTCGAATATAATTGCAACAATTTTGGCGATCTTTACCGCGAATATATTTATTGGCTCCGGGGCCCCGCCACGTGCCTCGCCCTCGGCGACGACGAAAAGACAAAGAAAACGGCCGGAAATTTTATGACTCGACGCACGCTCTTATTGTGAGAGTGCCGACAGCGGTGAATACGATACGGAAATCTCTTTGAAGTTAACGATAGCTCGGAATATAATTTTTATCGGGCCACGCCGCGGGTTTATTACTCACGGCACCACTGGTACTGGTCTCGCCGATGTCCACGACCTTTTCGGGGGGTATGGTGACTGGGAAGAACGAGCGTTCAAACGATCCACCTAAGATGAGCGACAGACGAGAAGAGAGCGACTCGAAGTGCTTCGCTGGGGGTCTCGGCCGACTGATCCCCACTCCGAGGGCCCACGAGTCCGCGAATTTCCATGTGCTGTCCCCCGGCGGGCCGGGAAGCCGTCGCGCCCGTCACACCTCACAACCCAATCTTACTGACATGACAAATTACCGACAGCGTTGGCACGGGAAATTCTCGTTCTCGTTCCTACCGACCATTGGCCAATAATTTCGTGGAAACGAGAGCTTTGGATGATTTCTTTCCCGCCGCGTTGTCGGTGAGAATGATGGCCCCGCCTCAGCCTGCGGTGCGATAAGCACCCGGCCCACACTGGCTCCAACCGGCGTAGAAAAAATTCAAGGTTTGCCGCCAGTGCCTGGTTCCCGAAGTGTTACGATTCGATGATGTAGCGAATTGATTCGGGGAGACCAGGGCTGCTCCGGGGCGATTAATTGTTCACCCTGAAATACCGAGTGCTTCGTCGACGATGTTGCGGCTCGGTCGGCGTGAGGCAGTGGGTGGGCCCCCAATGTATCGCCCAACTCCACCCCTACGCTCCATGACGGGGTACTCCGGCCCGAGGGATGCAGGCCGCGAGTCCCAACCATTTGCGGCATCCCTCCGCCAAACGGTGAGGCTAACTCCAAACCACCTCGGACTCCTCAGTTTCCGAGGGGCTAACGTCGATCCTTGGTGAACGAGGAACGACGTGCTGGTTGTGTGGTGGGGCAAACGAAAGCTCCTCCGTCCCTCGATGTGGCATCGCAGCACCAGTGGCCCGGAGCGCGACGAAATTACGAGAAAACAAGAAATCAACGAAAACCTACATTAATAATTATTGCTTAATTTACGATATTCTTAATTCGCTGCGGTATTTTTTTCGACATCCGGAGGGAGGATCGGAGGTGGAGGTTCGACAACTCTAATTTCGGTACGATAACACGGTAACGGGGGGCCGGAAAAATGCACCACGTTACAATATTTACTTCGTTTCTACATAAAAAAATTAATCCAAGAGGTAAGTTGTTTTAATAGCGGTAAACGGTTCATCATGTTTCATTCACAACAGGTATAAATCGAAGTTTCATTCTCGACGCAACGCCGTCCTTGCTCCGTACGCTGCCGCAGCAATCAATCTACGATCCCGCGTGTTCGCCGACTCTCCGGCCCCGCTAGCAACATACCACTGCCTGCATCGCGGACAGGTACGTAATGTTACCCCTTCGTAGCCGCAATTGTAACACATTCAGCCGTATTGCTTTGGCTTCACACACGTCGACCGTGTGTGACCAAACTCGCCGCAATTCCAGCAGCTATCGGTGCTTTTCACCGGTTTCGGCCGGTCGATCCGCTGCCGCGACATGTCACTCGACTTATCTTCGCGGTACATAACACTGCCGCTATCGTTGCGAATTATTAGCGGCAGTACGATCGTCCCGATGTTCATTCGATTTATCTCCTGAAAAACATTTTGAACGCATATCGTTAATCGTACTCGAGCAACATGACACTTTTCGTAATCCGATCCGAACATAATTATCATCATCGATAAAGTACCTGTGCAACGGCGATGGAAATCATCTCGGCGGCTTCCTCGTATGGCTTTTTCGGCGACGTTGCTGCAGCCCCTGCTTGTTCGTCGGTAGATGGTAGAGAGGAATCGCTGACGGCAGCGGCAGCCTCCGCTTCATCGCCGGTAAATGGTTTCGAGTCATCGTCGTGGGTGGCATCCTCCTCCGTTCCTGTATCGGTAGACGAGCCATCGTCGTCGGTGGCAACCTCCTCCGTTCCTGTACCGGTAGACGAGCCATCGTCGTGGGTGGCATCCTCCTCCGTTCCTGTACCGGTAGACGAGCCATCGTCGTGGGTGGCACCCTCCTCCGTTACTGTACCGCTAGACGAGCCATCGTCGTGGGTGGCATCCCCCTCCGTTCCTGTACCGGTAGACCGTATTATCGGGGCATCGCTATCGCTGACGGCAGCCGGTGCTTGTTCGTTGGTAGATGGTATCGAGCCATCGCCGACGGCTCCCTCCTGTGTTCCTGTACCGCTGGACCGTATCGGGACGTCGCTGACGGCATCAGCCTCTGCTCGTACGTCGGTAGAATGAATCGATGAATCGACGAGGTATGCTGAAATTATAAACGAAATTAATAGCCACGATGAAATGTTATAACAACAAGAATTCTTAAATCATAGATTATACCTGCTTCGCTGATGAGACTAACTTTCCGGAACGATTTCCATGAATCGCGTGGCCCCGAATGATGTATACAAAACCGAACATCGTCTTTTTTTTCTCGCAGATATTTCCTCAGAAAGGCGTTCGTCGACCGCTGAACTATGACAGTCCCGCCTAATCGATCATCAATGTGAAAGAGTTCGTGTGCCTCTACCAGTCTTTCATTCTTGATCGCATACGTAATGGCGTATTCCATTTTTTGGTACAACAATAAAACACTCAATATTCGAGTTCGCGATGCCGCGAAGTTTCCACGAACACGAGGTATCACGTTTCTATCACACGAGGTATCACGTTTCGATCACGATCACACAAGGTACTATGTTTATTTCTACGACACGGCGGTATAGGTATTACGTTTATTATTCGTCACGACGATAGAGGTATTTTGCGTTCATTACACACGATAGGTGTATTACGGTTATTCGCGGGGACACGAAAGGTATGATGATACGGCAATTTTTGAAAATAATTTCATTCAATGTTTCGGTTACATTAACGAAATGCCAGTTAGGCTTAGGTTGATCAAACAATGTGTGATGAGATCCTTATAATTTTCGTAGGTTTTTCTTGCGACAGTGTGCGCTGTTTATTTTTTTTTAATAACGACGGGACGTTACCACGCTTCCCTCAAATATTCGATGTGTACGGATAATCTTTGGAGATATGTAGAGTCCAGATATATTTTGGAGATATGTAGAGTCCAGCTATATTTGACATGTGATCGCATCACGGATATCATCGGGGATATCATAGGGGCCCAGCCGCTTTGTACAAAACATTTCACGTTGTCGGGTGTGAGCGGCGGTTCCAAAACAATTTTTATTCGTTACATAAACGAAAAAATACACTACCTGTATAGAAATTGACGAACGTTTAATTATTATATTTCACTCCGAAACTATACGGCTCTGTTTTTTTTTTTTTTTTTAAGGGTCGCGTCAACAATTTTGTTATTGGCGACCATTATTGTGGTCCAGTACATACTTGTTTGTGCTACAGTAGAATGAATTTTACATAATCGAATATGACGACGAAAACAGTTATATGTCTTAAAGAGTGTATTACATTGTTTATCGAGTTCCCTACACACGAAGGCATATCAAGTATGATCGTATCGATGGATTCCCTATATTTTTCCCAGTTAGCTGATCGAAATTTCCATGTGGCACACTTTGTCTGATTATCATGATTATCCTCCTTTTTATGGAGCCTAATATATAATGGGAAATGATCGCTGTCATTTAAGGTAGTATCCTACAAACTGTAAGAGTCAAAGCAAGCCTTAAGATATACCATCTCCGATTGAGTTACGTAGTACCTGTGTGTGACAAAGACGCGTGGTACGATGTCGATTAGAGAGAGAGAGAGAGAGAGAGAGAGAGAGAGAGAGAGAGAGAGAGAGAGAGAGAGAGAGAGAGAGAGAAGATATTTTCGGATGTTTATTTGCTTATTATTATCATCACCGTCTCCTGATCTCTACTGTCAAGTGCCCAAAATGTCCGAATATTCAACTTGCAGCTCAAGTGTTTCCATTAAAATCTGACGAGGATTTTTTGTAATGTATCAAATTGAGCGCGATTATCCATAAAGCGCCGTGTTAAACGTGTGAAAATAAAACGTGTTGATATTTTTTTTCTCGCGCTCCGGAAAGCCATAAAAATTTAACTGAACATTTTTTTCTCATCAATACCTATAAGTATGCCAAGTTTCATAAAAATCTGACGGTAAACTGTCGTATAGAGGGTACTACCTTAAATCGTCGTCAGCTTACCATTCAACTGTTTCGGCGATACTGGAAGAGCAGATACTTAGGTCTATTGTCGTCAAAGATCCTGAAGAGATATTATGGCGGGTGGGCTCATTTGAGTTAAGAAGAATAAGCTCGGGGTCGCTGAACCATCGCTTTACTGTTTTTCCTCTTTCATCGGTTCCGCTTGAGCCCCAGAGAGTGTTGTGGCTGTTGAAGTCTCCCACTATAATGAACGGCTTGGGTAGTTGTCGTGTAATATGTTCGAGTTCAGTTAAACTCATTACACGACTCCTTGGTAAATACAAGTTGCATATCGTGATTTTTTTTGGCATTGATATCGATACTGCTACAGCTTCCAGTCGGGTAATTAGCCACCCCTGACATTGATGGCGGTCATCCGATTTTTGTTATAATGGTTATATCCTCGCAATCGCGCACAATGGTACGTTAACAATGAACGTGTGTAACACGTGCGTGTTCACGGTTTACATTTCTTTATGATAAAGGACATTACGGTCGTTCTGGGCTTTTGTACGTTACGAAAGGTCGTCGTAGCAGGTCATTGTATGTTAGGAAATTTCTAGCTTTAAAAAGCTTAAACGACCGTTAATAACGGACAAAGGAGGGGACGAACGGCTATCGCACAAACTTATTCTTCCGATGCGCCATTCCGGCACTTCACTTTTTTATGATCGCTTTACAACCTCGTTCCGACCCTGGTAGAAGCAATCGCTTATTAGTGGTCGTCGGATCCGAAATTGTGCCTCATAACATTTTCATATCGCCATCAAAGACACAATGCGACGCAAAAAATGTTTTCGTTGGATATTACAGTAATTATTCTGGAATTTGCGATGGCTAAAGTTGACGGATATTCAATGGAACGCAGGGAGATCGAGAAAATAGATAAGATAAAAAGAGAATTGGTTCATAAATAATCTTTCCCTTAATCTCGAAATAACGTCAACGGGCCGGATATCCATCCGCACACCCTTTAAATTGTGACAATTCAAATTGTCAAAATTGACATTTCTAATTGTAACAATTTCATAGGGAGATACGAAATAGCTCTCCAATCAATTATTCAAAAAATTCTATGATAAATATTTTCCATCGTAACCGTCCGCGTTGTTAAAGGAAAAAAAAAAAAAAAAAAAAAAAAAAAAGCTTTATTTTTTCATCGACGGAATGACTGCGTACGGCAAACCTTGTTGACGTGCCATGGGATTGAACTGACAGGTAGGTAATGGAACGCGAACCAATGAACGATCGGATTGAAAAATTTTGGGGAAAATAAGATCGAAATATTCGTAACCGATGTAAATTTACGATGAAAATATTTCGTTAAAAAATTGTTGTGTTCAACCGACACATGTCAATTCCTCGATCGGACAGTAGCAACCGATGCGAGCATCGGACGGTAACGTTTAAAAAATTTATTCGCATTGATTTGAAATGTTGGAAATTGCCAATCGAGGTATCGCGGACGTCGTTCTATCGTTTGCCCCGCTGACGTTTAACCCCTTGCCGAGAAATAAACAAATTACTACCTGGATTTTTTTTATTTTTCATTCCTTTTTTCAATCTCAAACTACCGGATCTCGATTAAAAAATTTTGAAAGCCACGCTGACGTTTAACCCCTTTCCGAAAAATAAACAAATTACTACCTGGATTTTTTTTATTTCTCATTTCTTTTTTCAATCTCAAACTACCGGATCTCGATTAAAAAATTTTGAAAGCCACGCTGACGTTTAACCCCTTTCCGAGAAATAAACAAATTACTACCTGGATTTTTTTTATTTTTCATTTCTTTTTTCAATCTCAAACTACCGGATCTCGATTAAAAAATTTTGAAAGCCACGCTGACGTTTAACCCCTTGCCGAGAAATAAACAAATTACTACCTGGATTTTTTTTATTTTTCATTCCTTTTTTCAATCTCAAACTACCGGATCTCGATTAAAAAATTTTGAAAGCCACGCTGACGTTTAACCCCTTTCCGAGAAATAAACAAATTACTACCTGGATTTTTTTTATTTTTCATTTCTTTTTTCAATCTCAAACTACCGGATCTCGATTAAAAAATTTTGAAAGCCACGCTGACGTTTAACCTCTTTTCGAGAAATAAACAAATTACTACCTGGATTTTTTTTATTTTTCATTTCTTTTTTCAATATCAAACTACCGGATCTCGATTAAAAATTTTTGAAAGCCACGCTGACGTTCAACCCCTTTCCGAGAAATAAACAAATTACTACCTGGATTTTTTTTATTTTTCATTTCTTTTTTCAATCTCAAACTACCGGATCTCGATTAAAAAATTTTAAAAGCCACGCTGACGTTCAACCCCTTTCCGAGAAATAAACAAATTACTACCTGGATTTTTTTTATTTTTCATTTCTTTTTTCAATCTCAAACTACCGGATCTCGATTAAAAAATTTTGAAAGCCACGCTGACGTTCAACCCCTTTCCGAGAAATAAACAAATTACTACCTGGATTTTTTTTATTTTTCATTTCTTTTTTCAATCTCAAACTACCGGATCTCGATTAAAAAATTTTGAAAGCCACGCTGACGTTTAACCCCTTTCCGAGAAATAAACAAATTACTACCTGGATTTTTTTTATTTTTCATTTCTTTTTTCAATATCAAACTACCGGATCTCGATTAAAAATTTTTGAAAGCCACGCTGACGTTCAACCCCTTTCCGAGAAATAAACAAATTACTACCTGGATTTTTTTTATTTTTCATTTCTTTTTTCAATCTCAAACTACCGGATCTCGATTAAAAAATTTTAAAAGCCACGCTGACGTTCAACCCCTTTCCGAGAAATAAACAAATTACTACCTGGATTTTTTTTATTTTTCATTTCTTTTTTCAATCTCAAACTACCGGATCTCGATTAAAAAATTTTGAAAGCCACGCTGACGTTCAACCCCTTTCCGAGGAATAAACAAATTACTACCTGGATTTTTTTTATTTTTCATTTCTTTTTTCAATCTCAAACTACCGGATCTCGATTAAAAAATTTTGAAAGCCACGCTGACGTTTAACCCCTTTCCGAGAAATAAACAAATTACTACCTGGATTTTTTTTATTTTTCATTTCTTTTTTCAATCTCAAACTACCGGATCTCGATTAAAAAATTTTAAAAGCCCCGCTGACGTTTAACCCCTTTCCGAAAAATAAACAAATTACTACCTGGATTTTTTTTATTTTTTATTTCTTTTTTCAATCTCAAACTACCGGATCTCGATTAAAAAATTTTGAAAGCCACGCTGACGTTTAACCCCTTTCCGAGAAATAAACAAATTACTACCTGGATTTTTTTTATTTTTCATTTCTTTTTTCAATATCAAACTACCGGATCTCGATTAAAAAATTTTGAAAGCCACGCTGACGTTTAACCCCTTTCCGAGAAATAAACAAATTACTACCTGGATTTTTTTTATTTTTCATTTCTTTTTTCAATCTCAAACTACCGGATCTCGATTAAAAAATTTTGAAAGCCACGCTGACGTTTAACCCCTTTCCGAGAAATAAACAAATTACTACCTGGATTTTTTTTATTTTTCATTTCTTTCTTCAATATCAAACTACCGGATCTCGATTAAAAATTTTTGAAAGCCACGCTGACGTTTAACCCCTTTCCGAGAAATAAACAAATTACTACCTGGATTTTTTTTATTTTTCATTTCTTTTTTCAATATCAGACTACCGGATCTCGATAAAAAAATTTTGAAAGCCACGCTGACGTTTAACCCCTTTTCGAGAAATAAACAAATTTCTACCTTGTAATACCTGTACGTAAACGCCATCGTATATATCTATATATTCAGCGCAATACCCATCGATAGTGCTACCCGCTTGTGATCGCGTCGGTAGTAAATTTATAATTTCAGTAGATAGGCCAGTGCGTACCGAGTGTACAAAGTATGTAATTTGAGTAGATAGGGCATTGAGACGGGTGAGCCTCTACCCCCCTCCCAGTCGCTCGAAATTCACCAATAGTACGACGTACGGTGGGTAGACAATGAAAGCAAAAATAACGATCCGCCGCGTGAACGACGAATCGTTTTAAAATCCTGACCATCACAGAACCGTATACAGTCCCACGGTAGCTTCCGAGCTGATCGGATGTGCTTCCTCGTGCGCGGTCGCAGAGTAATAACAGTGAGTGCGAGTGAGAAGGGGGGCTATCCGGTATACACACAGAAACAGTACGCGATCCAGTAGAGCATTCGAGCGTAAGCTCGGTGCCCCGTTAAGAAACCCACAATCGAACGGAGAACTCTCTGACTACAGAGAATTCCCCAAAACAAGACAAGACCAAACATGAACACAGAAAACAGACCAAACTATGCCATGGCAGCACAAACTGAAAAGGTTCCCACCAAAGATCAAGCAATTGTAATAGACACAATCGAAGGCACGAAGATCAAAGAGTACGCATTTGCATTAGGAAGAGTAATCCCCCCAAAGCAATTAAAATTTATCTCGCGAATATCGAACAACCGGATATGCGCCTATGTAGCAAGCAAAACAATAGCCGATGATCAGATTGAGACCCACAAAATAATAACCATCGAAAATCAGCGTCTCGAGATCAAACCACTTATAGCACGAACCAAAAGAATTATATTATCCAACGTTCATCCGTTCATACCCAACAACGAGATTATTAACAAGCTGAAAGCCCTCGGCATAGAACCAGCTTCAGCGGTTTCGTATCTTCGAGCTGGAATTCATGAAGCCCAGTTCGCACACCTACTTAGTTTCCGACGACAAGTATTTATACAACCCGACGATACGGCCAAGCTCACAGAGACAATACAAATCAAATTCGACGAAACTAACCACATCATATACGTAAACCCAGACACCCAAGGATGCTACTTATGTAAGGAAGAGGGACACATCGCCAACGACCGTCCTTGTCACTCACAAACGAGCGAGCAACCGAACGATAGTGCCGAACTCCCAAAAAAAAAACCAATGAAAACGCAACACAACTCGTAAACGACAACGTCGAATCTCAGCCAGCCACAAGCAACACCAGTGCCATCAGGAGTGTTTTCAAACGACCAGCGCCCGCCACCTCCTCCCCACCGAACACACCGCAAAAGATCCTAACCCTTGAGCCAATCCCAACAACCTCGGAAAGCCAAGAATTTCCGACGCTCAAAGTAACAAAAAAACCAAAAAAACAAAATTGGGCAATTATTAGCGCAAAATCAGAAGAAGAAAACAAAGATATCACTGACCCCCTCGCTGATATAGAAATCGAACTCCAAGAACATCCGGAGAACTACAAACTCGATTTTCTACAACTTAAGAACTTCATCGAAAAAGCACGCAATAATCCTAACATTCAGGAGGTAGCACAAGAATTTGAGACAACCCCGTCACAACTAAGTGAGATGCTACGAAGCCTTTACCATCGTATCTCAGGACGAGGACTCAAAACCAGGTTCACAAAAATTATTAAAAAACTAGAGAACGCAGGCCTGGCGGAGGAGGGTAATGAACTATCCGACCTTGACCTCACCGATTACACGAGCGATGACATGTCGGTAGGAAGCTCTACTGAGCCGAAATAGAGTGAGTAAACGCGTAGCTAAACTATGAGTGTATTGCAGTGGGATGTCAACGGATTTTATCATAGACGAGAACGACTCGATCTCCTAATAAAAAAAATGACCCCAGCTATCATGTGCTTCCAAAATACTAACCAAGTAGACGGGACGGCAAAAATTGCTGTTTATCATAACCGTCAGCTTCGATGCCTTCAAATCCTTAATTACATTCGGCGAAAGAATGTAACGTCGTTGGCTTCTACCTTTTTTTCGTCGGTGATAAGCTCGACGCTGCAGCCTGCTTGTTCGTCGGCCCTACCGTATCAATATGTATGATTGAAGACCGAAGTATGTTACGATAAAATATGATTTACGTAACTAGGCAACGTCGCCGAGAAACACTAGTTCGGGAGAAGCAGCTTCGTGTTCCAACGTTTTACCGTCCCAAGAGAGCGACCAATCGACCGAAGAAACGAACGTCGTAAAACAACCGGAATCGCACGAAAAAAATGACAACGACAGTGGCGACAACTTTACCGCTGACTCCGAAAACGTAGACATGAACATGTCCCTCGATGACAACGATGACGATGACAACGATGACAATGACGACGACGACAACGGAAGTAACGATGACGGCGACGACGACAACGATGGTAACGCTGATAGCGACGACGACGGCGACGGTGACGATGACGGCGACGACGGCGGCGACGGTGACGATGACGGCGACGACGACGCCGACGGCGATCAAGATGACGATGATGGCGGCGATGACGAAAGAGATGGTAAGTATTGTGCGTTTTTGCTGAGCTGTCCAGGCGTCGGGATATTTCGATTGATGCCGGATCCATGATTGAGTATATCGTGTGGGGGTAGGGATGCATCCACGCATCGAAACATTCTCTCACCGAACCAGCCGGGCAAAAACGGCAAGCTACGTTTAACGACCGTAAGAACAGTAACGTCAGCTGTAATCCAGATATCCACGGATTTTCCTTTCAGGTAGGACCGGTAATAACCATGCGACCCAACGTTAGGGAACACGAAATTTCGATTGCGGTAATGGCTGTCGGGGAACGTTACCATCTCAGCTTACAAACCATTTTGGCCGTAATTAATTTGTTCAAAACATTCACGAACCACAACACTTTACCGACGATCAAAGGTACCTTGTGGAGGAAGTTGATAAGAAACGACGATAATTCGCAACGAAGATACCTGTATTGCAAAAAGTGCAAAGCCATTATCGGCGAGGGGAAGGTGCAAACCGAAGACTGCCCGTGCGGGTGCGCCGGACCGGATAAACCATTGACGATGGTTAATTTTTTCGTTAAACTCGATATAACGAATCAATTGAAGAGGATTTTGTCTGTACCGAATATTTGGAAACTCCTCGATTACCGTAACAATCGCGTGAAAACAAATCCGGACGGCATCGAAGATTTGTTCGACGGCCAGAAATATATTGAGCTGCGAAAGAACTCAAAATTCTTGAATTCGAATTTTAATTTTTCGTTCACGATCAATACCGATGGCTGCCAAGGAGCCGTTTCGTCCAAAGAAAGCGCATGGCCAATATTGTTGTCGATTAATGAGCTTCCCCCTCACGCGCGAAAACGTTTCATAATTTTGGCAGGAATTTGGGTCGACAAGGAACATCCGGATCTACATGTATTCATGCCGCCGATAATTGAGGAACTGCAGCAATTGTACTGTACCGGTATCGAATGGAGACCGGAGGCAATGGAAATGGTCACGAGCAAATTCGCAACGATCATTACTACGTCCGACACGCCTGCTCGAGCCAAACTGCTCAATACAACGAGTTTCAACGGAGAGTACGGGTGTAATTTTTGTTACGCGCCGGGTGAAACTATGCAAAACGGTTCGAGGAAATATCCCATTGAACCTATCGTCGATCGAACGGATGCCGAAATGCGTTGTGATATGCAAGAAGCCGCGAACACGAACGTACGCGTAAGGGGAATGATCAATAATTCCGTTTTGAATTATCTACCGCTGTTTGACCTTCGTCACGGCGTCGTCGTAGACTCGATGCATTGCGTCGACATCGGCGTTGCTAAGAAATTGACCGAAATGATAATTTTCGGTAAAATTACCGAATTTATGAAAGACCTATTCAAATTAGGCATTTGTGGAAAGCTACGGAATGGCGAAATTGGTTACTAAATTATTGCGTCCCGTGTTTGATCGATTTAATACCGAACGAGTACCTGCGATTATTTTCAATGCTATCCCAAGCGATGCACGTGTTCAACAGCGACTCCATTACCGACGGTGAATTCAACCGTGCGCGTGAATTGATAGACAATTTCGAGTTGCAGTACGAACAAATATTTGGAATTGAAAATATGACGATTAACATGCACCTGCTGAGACACCTGGCTGGTGTTGTGAAATGTTGGGGACCGCTATGGGCGCACAACGCTTACGTGTTTGAGGGTTTCAATCATAAAATATTGAAATCCTTGAACAGCAGTATCTGTAGGCAGCTGCAAATAATAAATCGATATTTGCTGAATGATTTCATTAGAAGCATACCGACCGATCAAAATGTCGGCGCAGTGTTGAAACAAACGGTTAGAGACATATTGAACGACGTTAAAAAATTACCTGTTCGAAACGACGCTGATTACGATCATTACAACGATTTCCGATCCGTCGGTTAACTCCTAAAGCGAGAACCGCGCGATAGTGAAAATAATGTGTTGCGCGTCGAAGGATTGACGGTCGACGATCAATTGACGGTGTCGAAAAAATGCATTGCGAACGGAATCCTTTACACTAGCACACACAGCGACAAAGCTAATACGCGATCTTGCGATAAATATTTGTGTTCGAAAGACGGCAAATTCGGAGAAATATTGGATATCGTAAATTTTGTCACAAACGACGGGAACGAAGTGAACGGGATGTTCGTGCGATGGTTCGAAATTACCGAGGATGTACCGACAACCAGACACATACGGTCACTGCGCGTATCGACGACAGGATTCGTTAAAGCGGAAGACGTACGGATACCTGTGATAATTCAGCGACTATCCGGCAAAACGTACGGAGTGAGAATGACAAACAAATGGGAAACCGATTAGGGCCGTTAACGCGATGTACCGGTTCCATTTATTATCGTAACGAAACTGTAACGCTTCATCTAACCATAATTTTGTCCAATTCTACGAAGAATAAAGCGATACGAATGACTGATATATACATTATTGCCCGTACCCACGTTACGCTCCTTCTCACCGTATCGCACAGCGGATGTATGTTGTGTGCGTTATGTACATACTGCACATAACGCACACAACTCGACATATTGCACACGGCTATATCCCGATAAAACCCCAATCGGCCTTTGGTTCGGATGAATAACATTTTCCTAAAGAAACCTAATGAAAACAGCGTGGCATAATTTTTTCACATTTCTCCCATATTTGTTTCGTTTCATTATACATTTTTTTTAGATGCTATAAAAAAATGTTCGAATCCACGCGCGTCAAATTTTCCATTTTGAACCGCTTGATCGAAAACTAATATTTTTGAAATAAAAGCGCCAATTTTAAAGAACTAAAATTGGTTGTGTGTGAATACCTCGTTTTTCTTGTATTAAAAATTATCGTACGACTGTCCGTATCCAATTGGGAAAATTTCGAAAAAATTCGGAAACAATTATCTCGCGCTGTTTTCATTAAGTAAAAGAAAATATAAAAACCGGCGGCCGGATTGAAAGCTCGGACGAAAGCGAAACGAGAACGACCATACGGTAATGTCATAAAAATCACGAAAAATGTTTTTCGACTCATATTGCTTCTGTTTAGCGGTGGACAAAAGATACGCAATGAACGACGGTCACCCGTGCGAAAAATTTCATGCCCATTCGGAAATTAATGCGAAGTAACACATTTTGATTATCGAAAATTAACGATGTATATGAATCACCAGCGTATTCATGAATAAAAAAAACAAAATTGTATCCGTATATAAATTTTTATTTGTCGACTTTAACAATCGTGATTCCCTTGATGCCGGCGGTCCAGTGAGGAGTCCTTTCGTTGAATGTAAACATTTCGGTGGGTTGGAAGACCCTGATACCGTGCATATATATATACATATATATATATATATATATGTATATATATATTGTTACGTCCGGGTCGACACCATGCCATACTATTCATATTTAATCATTTTTCTTTTGGGGATTACTATTTTTGAAATATTAAAATTAAATATTATTATTCGATAATTTTCGTGACGAACATTCGTTCTCACAACGAACGAACGTTCTCACCGCAATACGATCAGAGCACGGTGAACAAGCTTCAGTAAGCATTCTCACCGTCCATGCGAAATCGTAAAACTATTATAATTAAAATATTATTATTATTACATTTTCTGGGTGACGAACATTCGTTCTCTCGACGAACGAACGTTCTCACCAAAAATATGAACCGAGTGTACGGTGACCAAGCATCGATAAGCGTTCTCACCGTCCACGTGAGTCGTCTCGCGCGCGATAAGAAACTGCGCCGGGTATTTCCAAACTGCAAAAACCGTGGGATAGAAATATTTCACTAACAGCATTTTTGATGGATGCTGTTAGTGGGGGAATCTCCCAAAACGTCTTGCTCGTTGCATCAAGCATCGAAACAATTCAGTATTCATCGGGAAGTCTGAGCTGCGCGTTCGTAATAAAAGCAAAGACTTAGAATCGCGACAGTAACCTCGTCGATGCTCGGTCACCTCACCTCACGAGAAGATACCAAAGTGTATTCAATTTATATTTTAATACCGGAGTTTAATACCAAAGTGTAATAACCCAGTGTATACTGCAGTGTACAATACCAGCAGTTTAAATCATTGTTAAATTCATTTAGAATATACCTTTTTTTTATTGTTAAACAATCACCGAGTTCGCGGAGTAAATTTTATACATCCTCACACCCTAGCGGCTTCGAGGTGTTCCATATTTCTCCACTTTCTCTGAAACTCTTTTTTTCCGTATTGTGGTGCTTAGATCGCCTTGCACACAATACATCTTTTGCTCAAGATTTGGGTGTGCTAGATCGCCTTGCGTGCCAATCTTGTCCCCTAACTCTCGCTGCGCTAGATCGCCTTGCGTGCGAGAGGTATTTCTCGGTGACCGGGTGCTAGATTGCCTTGCGGTCGGTTCCCGAATCTACAACTAAGTACGAGATTCGGTCGTGCTAGATCGCCTTGCATACCGATCTCGTTCCCTCATACGCGTGGTGCTAGATCGTTTTGCACGCGGGTACTTCAAACATTCTTGAAGTCGATCCATTCCCTCCACCCATAACACTTTCACGAGGAGCTTCACGCTCATGGGCGAACGGCGAGGGGGTGTAAAGTTTCAAATCCGACGTGCAATAGCGATCGCATTGGGCCGATCTTCCGGCAACAAACAGCAACTGCGTGTCGCAGTCGCTGCAGTGGTCGAATCTTCGGGACTCAGCCCAGCGGTTCTGCCCGTGGCTCGAGTGACCCCACGAGTGATCGCACCAATCACTCCCCAAACACCGGAGACGACAACGATCGGATTACGACAGGATCCGGAAGTAGTCACAATCGATTAGACTACCAACGAACGGTAAGTCATTTTCATCACTACCCATCGATTATTCGACAATCGCTCCTATCCCTGGCGAGCACATTCTCGCCTGAAAAGGAGCAAACCCTTTAATATGATGCGTTCTCATCTAAATCGCAAGCCCAGGACGTAACAATATATATATATATATATATATATATATATATATATATATATATATATATATATATATATATATATATATATATATATATAATGACTTGATTTCTTGAACGCAATTAATTTGAAAATTCACATGACGAATCACATGATCGCACCAATCACTCCCCAAACACCGGAGACGACAACGATCGGATTACGACAGGATCCGGAAGTAGTCACAATCGATTAGACTACCAACGAACGGTAAGTCATTTTCATCACTACCCATCGATTATTCGACAATCGCTCCTATCCCTGGCGAGCACATTCTCGCCTGAAAAGGAGCAAACCCTTTAATATGATGCGTTCTCATCTAAATCGCAAGCCCAGGACGTAACAATATATATATATATATATATATATATATATATATATATAATGACTTGATTTCTTGAACGCAATTAATTTGAAAATTCACATGACGAATAAATGTCAAAGATACATACATAGTCCGGGCGATCGATTTTCTTTGCGGGAAATGCGGCGGAAGCCGTTTCCTCGGAGATTGTCTCTTGCACTTAGCGGTGTCAGTCGTAAGAATGTCCGATCATTGTTCAAAGTACGGCTGAAATCAATGTTCGATGTCCGAGGAAAGCACTGCACTTCGTAAGAGATAAAACACTTCCCGCTTATCGATTAATATCGAAATGAAAACGATTTGTTCATTTATTGTCCCGATCACCCGGCAAATGTTTTTCACCCTTACTTATGAATGCACCAATGTCCTCACTTATGAATGTATCCAATGCCACAGGAATAGAACATTCCTGCTGGTGCGTTGCCATGTTGGAGTCCTATGGCAACATATTAATGTTCCGGCTGTCGTAAGCATCATTTCCATGTGATGAACCGGGGGACGATCGCTGTCTGTTAAAGCAAACACTATCGTACTAAGTGGATTGCAAAAATGGGATATCCACAAAGCTCCGTTATCGCCCCACGTATACACGATAGTTGCGGTACTCAGTTTGGCTCTTATTACTGAATCGACCAAACAATTATCAATTTTCAAGTTAGATTGCAAGGGCTGGTTACGTGCCCGACGTAAATGAGGGGGTACGAATTGGTTCCACGATGAAAAACCGGAGGGTGGTGCAAAGTAAAAAGTATCGGGGGTTGATTGACGTTCCGTGATATTTAGAAAAGATACTTCCTTGACGACGAATCTATTGTGTGGAATTTCGAAACCAAGTATATCGACTAATATCTCCATGGTAAATGGAGTTGTTTATTTCCGGAGGACCATGCTCGCACGACTTAGAATTACCGTCGATTGCCTCGACGAGTCGACATTCATACCCAGCGGTCGGTGCCGCGATGGCTTCTTCGAGGAGATAAACTCTCGCCGATCGAATGGCGCAAGCGTGGTACTTTTGCTTCGTATTGAATATATGAAGTAGAATTTCCATAGTGTGTTAGAAACGGTCGATGTATATATATATATATATATATATATATATATATATATATATATATGAACAAATAAATAAACAGGGGTATAAAGATATGTATGTGTGTATATGTGTACATGGAGTCGAGTTGCAGAGACATGGCACGAATAAAATAATTCGGAGCAATTCTATTATAGATTCAGGAACGATCGAAATATTTTTTTTTTCTCCCCCTTTCTTCCAAATTTTCCCTCCCCTCTGAGTAACTCATTCTATTCCATTTTTATCACGAACTAACGACCTGACAAAAAAAAAAGAAAAAAAATTTTTTTTTGTATTTACAAGGAATTTTTCTTTTCTCTCCTCAAATTTATAATAATTTTTTTTGTCACCTTATAGAGCTAAACTGAAATAGAAACCAGTTCGTCTTGGAATTGGGAATTTTGAAAAAAAAAAAATATATACATATATATGTGTGTATGTTTATGTATATATATATATATATATATATATATATATATATATATATATATATATATATATATATATATATATATACGTACATGTAAAACTGTTTTTTTTTCCTTTCGAAACTGTTTTTTTTTTCTTTTTCGCTCTCTCTTTCTCGGGTCTTCCAACGAAATAAAATTCAGAAAACCATAGGAAAATAAAAAGATTTCTAAACCAAATTTTTCGGAATCAATCAATTCTTCGAACATTCGCTTAGCTCAAGTAATAATTTGGAAACAAGGACGTTTGATTTGGATTGTTACAGAAAAAAAAAAAAAAAAAACCCTGTTTCGTCGCGATGCAACAACGCACGATCATCGCGATAACGGTCGCCCTAACCCTCGTTGCGCAAGCGCAAGCGGTGTACCAGATCCTACCGACTCCAGATCATCCCGGCATCATTTACGAACGTCTACCGGACATCCACGTGACGACCACCGATTGGAAGATCGTGACCTACCTCGACCTCGAGTGGCTCCTGGCACGAATACCCTGGGGATTGGAGAAAACGGAAGCGCTTTCGCTAACATGCACGACCCATCTCGAACCAGCCCAGTGCCGCTCTATACTGTCGGAGGGCAGGTTTCAAGGTCGCAGAGCCAGAATCGAGGACCTCAGGAACCAGCTGGGAACCCTAATTGACCCTACAGAACCGATAAAAGGACCCAGACGACTTGCCATGCGAGGAGCCCCTTTAGCATTCATCGGTTCAATTTCAAACGCACTTTTCGGCACCTTGGCCGAAGAGGACGCCGCAAGGTACAATTACGAGATTACAGCACTCGAGAAAACCGGCCAAGAATTAACGCACTTGGTCCAGAATGCTACGCACGTCATCCGCGGGGCAATAAACCGAATCGACCTGCAGACGCACGTTCTAGACCGTGAGCTCCAAAGTTTATATCAGACTACGATGCGAGTACAAGAAACAGTGCGGGTAGAAAGGAAGGAAATCAATCGGTTGAACTTCACTACACACCTACTCAGTTTGTCCACCAACATCATTGACGCCGCAGACACATACATCAGCATATTGCAACGGTTCATAGATGCTATCCACCACCTACAACTCGGTATCTTGCATCCAGACATACTCTCTGTGGATCAACTAGCTACAGCAGCCCAACACATTCAAGAAACCACGTCGTCACTGGAATTCCCTCTTGCAATCAACGATCTACGGACAACGGACCTCACGAGCATCAGCCGCATAGAAACCAATTATCACAACGGACGATTTCTCGTGAGCATAACATTACCGTTGCTGGAATCCAAACCGTTTCAAGTACATCGAATGTACCCTCGTCTCCGTCCACAAAATTATCTGGTACTGCCTACGTTCAACCTAGACAACCCTACCTAGCTTGGTCAAACGATCAAGGAAAATTTTTCACGTTCGATGACTCGTATTTGAAAGGTTGTTATCACCTGCATAAAAGTTATGCCTGCCCCCTGCAGTCAGCATTAAAAGACGTAAGCAGCGACGCGTGCGAAGCACAGCTACCCGTATCTCCCACCGACACCACCTTACGCGGCTGTGACATCCGAGTAGCTCGTTCCCATCAACCACAGTGGACATTCCTCACACACACACACGGCTGGCTGTATTCGCTCGAAAAACCAGTGAATCTTCAAATTCAATGTCGCAATGGCACGAGCGCAACGACGGTAATCCAAGACACCGGAATTATCCAATTACACCCAGGATGTACCGGATACGCTCCTCACATCACTCTCCCTGCGACGAACATGATACCATCGTCAATCGAACAGGTACACTGGCCGTCAGAAATCATGAACATTAGCAACCTATCCTAATCCATCGTCGAATCCTACAAGGATAATATTGACCAGCTACTCCTTGCTCCCCGACCCCATTCGATTGGCGAACCATTATCGCAGCCCGATGCAAGTCTCGCCGCCATTGAAGGACACCTGGATTTCCTCGCAAAGAAAAAAAAAGAAACCAAGTGGTATCAGAAAACGGGACGTTCGGCGGAATCGGCAATTCCATCATTTCAATAATCGGCCTAACACTCTACGGTTTCCGGACCGCGATACCCGGTATCCTTATGAACTGCTATCGCCGCCGCCGAAAACATCTCGCAACCGTCGCCCCACAGCCGGAAAACATTCCACTGAGATTGATCGTGGAACAACCACCTCAACAACGAGCAATAGAGCCGATAGTAACATCCGCCACCTCTACACCTCGACCCGCCACCTCTACACCTCGTCTTGTCACCGCTGGAGTAGAGCTGGTAACATGATATGGTACCGCGGTTAGCGAAGAAACATATTTATTTTTTTTTTCCATATATATGATAATGATAAATAAATTATTAGTTGAAATTTGGATGAATAGAATAACGTTTAAAACGCTATACCACTATCTATTCTTCTTCTAAATCTATTCTATGGATCTCAATCTCAAAATATACAAAAAAAAAAAAAAAAGATTTTTGTATTTCAAATGCGATTTTCAGTAATTTTTTTTCTCTGACCCATAAATGTTATTGCATTTCTGTTTTTGAAAGCTGAGAATTTTATTTTATTGCATAGAAAACTCGGTCAAGACTATCCTTTTTTTTTATACATTGAGAGATTAACAAAAAATATATATATATATATATAGTATATAATTAAGATGTAAATGTTTAAGTGCAAGTAGCGTTGAGAGCCTATCGCATATTTCGAACCGTGTAAAAGTAGCTGTGCCTGCAGATTTGCCGGCGCGTGCACGGGGATACCAGAGCAAATCGAATTACTAACCCGACGGATATATATAAAAAAAAATAAAAATAAAAAAAAAATAAAAAAACATTTGAATTCTTCTTCCCCGCCATCAAATAAAAACAAGAAAAACGTTCGATACGACGATTCGTCACCTACTATCACGCTGACAATGCACCCCAGGGCAATATATACAGCCGCGAACCCCGCGATTTAACCAGTTAACAACCAAAACCCGCTAAATAATCATCGAAAAAAAAAAATATAATATTATGGAGCCCACCATCCTCAACGCCTCCGTGGAGCAAATGGAAGGAATGGGCGAAGTGAGGATCGAGAGGGTGGACACCCCACACCGAATCTGGGTCAACCTCATCCGTGCGACCCCCGAGAGGAGACGTTGGGAACGCACAATGGAGTTCGTGACCGCCGGAGCTCACAGGCCGAGAAGAGTGACCGAGGAAGAAATTTACCCCGGCGCACCATTACTATGGCACCCGGACTCAGATACTCACGTCCGGGTGGTGTGCACAGACCAACTGCGTGATCCACGGTGCATCCCGGTATACTCTGGCGATCGGGCAATGAACGACCTGGTGGACCTCGACGAATTATATTCGCTGCCAACGGGATTCCATCGAATGCCATGGACCATGATAATGTGTGGCCTCTCCAACATCGAGCCAAGCACGTCTGTGAAGTTAGCATACCAATTTCTAGCATCCCACTAAAAAACCTCGAAAGTACAAGCATCCGGCATAGTTCTATAGTTAATGATAGGTTTTAACAATAGTTCAGTTGATTTAGACTCAAAAACGAAATTTGAAAAATGGGATGCTAACTTCACACATGACTTTCTAGCATCCCATCAGAATTTGACTTTTTGACCTCTAAGAAGTTGAGTACTGCATAGTTCTACACGCTCCAAGAGGTTTTAACGATAGTTCAGTCGATTTAGAGTGAAAAACGAAATTTGGAAAATGGGATGCTAACTTCACACATGATTTTCTAGCATCCCATCGGAATTCGTCTTTTCAACCTCTAAGCAGTTGAATACTGCATAGTTCTACACGCCACAAGAGGTTTTAACGATAGTTCAGTCGATTTAGACTTGGAAACGGTATTTAAAAAATGGGATGCTAATGTATAAATCTGAAAATTAGGACGATTCGAGGTTGAAATGGATAGTACTCATCATCAACAGTACTATCGAGAATAGTTCACGTGTCCTACCATCGAAAAAAAATTATTTAAGAATTTTTATTCGTAACCGAGTGATAAAAAAATGGGATGCTAATGTGTAGCTCTGGATCTTAGGACGATTCAAGATTAAAATAGGTAGTTCTTCGACTCAAAAGTACTATTGAGAATAGTTCAGGTGTCGTACCATCGCGAAAAAAATATTTGAATAATTTATTGTCAATTGGAGTAATAAAAAAATGGGATGCTAATGTGTAGCTCTGAATTTTGGGACGATTCGAGGTTGAAATAGACAGTACTCATTATCAACAGTACTATCGAGAATAGTTCACGTGTCCTACCATCGAAAAAAAATTATTTGAATATTTTTATTCTTAACCGAGTGATAAAAAAATGGGATGCTAATGTGTAGCTCTGGATCTTAGGACGATTCAAGATTAAAATAGGTAGTTCTTCGACTCAAAAGTACTATTGAGAATAGTTCAGGTGTCGTACCATCGCAAAAAAAATATTTGAATAATTTATTGTCAATTGGAGTAATAAAAAAATGGGATGCTAATGTGTAGCTCTGAATTTTGGGACGATTCGAGGTTGAAATAGACAGTACTCATTATCAACAGTACTATCGAGAATAGTTCACGTGTCCTACCATCGAAAAAAAATTATTTGAATATTTTTATTCTTAACCGAGTGATAAAAAAATGGGATGCTAATGTGTAGCTCTGGATCTTAGGACGATTCAAGATTAAAATAGGTCGTTCTTCGACTCAAAAGTACTATTGAGAATAGTTCAGGTGTCGTACCATCGCAAAAAAAATATTTAAATATTTTCATCCTTAACGGAGTGATGAAAAAATGGGATGCTCATGTAGAACTCTGAATTTTGAGACGATTTGAGGTTGAAATAGACAGTACTCATCATCAACAGTACTATCGAGAATAGTTCACGTGTCCTACCATCGAAAAAAAATTATTTAAATATTTTTATTCTTAACCGAGTGATAAAAAAATGGGATGCTAATGTGTAGCTCTGGATCTTAGGACGATTCAAGATTAAAATAGGCAGTTCTCGACGCAAAAGTACTATTGAGAATAGTTAAGGTGTCGTACCATCGCAAAAAAATTATTTATATATTTTCATTCTTAACCGAGTGGTAAAAAAATGGGATGCTAATGTAGAGCTCTGAATTTTAGGACGATTTGAGCTTAAAATGGATAGTACTCATCATCAACAGTACCATCGAGAATAGTTCACGTGTCCTACCATCGAAAAAAAATTATTTAAGAATTTTTATTCTTAACCGAGTGATAAAAAAATGGGATGCTAATGTGTAGCTCTGGATCTTAGGACGATTCAAGATTAAAATAGGTAATTCTTCGACGCAAAAGTACTATTGAGAATAGTTCAGGTGTCGTACCATCGCAAAAAAAATATTTAAATATTTTCATTCTTAACGGAGTGATAAAAAAATGGGACGCTAATGTGTAGCTATGAATTTTAGGACGATTTGAGGTTAACATAGGTAGTCCTTATACTGAAAAGTGCTATCAAGAACAGTTTAGGTCTAGTACTTCCTTAAATAAATTACTCAATCATTTTGATTGTTAACCGAGTAATACGAAAAGGGGATGCTAATGTGTAGCTCTAAATCTTAGGACGATTCGAGGTTGAATTGGATAGATCTGATTGTACTACCGAGAACAGTTCCGATTTCCGACCATCGGAAAAAAAATTACTCTAAATTGCTCATTGCTAACTAGGTATCACGAACATGACATTCTAATGTATAACTCCGAATTCTGGGAGATTTTCGTGTTTTTTTATTCTGATTCGGTTCTTTCATCCTAAGTACAGATCTTGGACACCATTTTGAGATTTGATGTTTACGCTTACGATCTTCGGGTGATTAATTTACGTTTTAATTGTTGTCAATATTGTTTTTATCTTAAGTTCTTACTCTCAGCATTATCCGGAACCAACGACGGGGACGTGGTAAGATTTGGATCCATTTTATATATATATATTTTTGTATTTTTTTGTATTTTTTTATATTTTTTTTTATAATTTTTCATATATATATATATATATATATATATATATATATTGTTTTTTTGTATTTTTTTTTAAATTTTTTATATATATATTTTTTTTGTTTTTTTGTTTTTTGTATTTTTTTGTATTTTTTGGAATTTTTTTGTATTTTTAAATATTTTTTGGCTATCGTTTTTCTATTTTTTTTTTATCGTTTTTCTATATGTTCATATGTAGTCCACAGAAACATACGTTATTAGTGTCGTCCTGATCAAGATCGTAAATCAGACAGCTGTATCGAAAAAAAAAGAAAAAAATATATACAGCTGTATCGAAAAAAAAGAAAAAAATAATATATGTATGTATATGTTCATATATAGTCCACAGAAACATACGGTATCAGTGTCATCCTGATAAAGATCGTAAATCAGATAGCTGTATCGAAAAAAAAGCAAAAAATATATACAGCTGTATCGAAAAAAAAAGAAAAAAATAATATACAGCTGTATCGAAAAAAAAAGAAAAAAATCATATACAGCCGTATCGAAAAAAAAGAAAAAAATAATATCTTCACGTATATGTTCATATGTAGTCCACAGAAACATACGTTATCAGTGTCGTCCTGATCAAGATCGTAAATCAGATAGCTGTATCGAAAAAAAAAGAAAAAAAATATACAGCTGTATCGAAAAAAAAAGAAAAAAATATATACAGCTGTATCGAAAAAAAAATATATATATATGTCTATATTTATATATAATATACAGACACATAAACCTTCGAATTCCGTGGAACTTGGATGAATGTCGCTGCCATTCATTTTATGAGCTCGTTTTATCGCCCGCGCAAGTATACATCACCACATGTGGCTCGACTTTTTTTGTCGATGCGACCGTCAGTCGATTCGTATGCAGGCTGTCATACTCATGCCAATATACACCCGATTTTGCATACGCGACGTAGTGACCCCACCGAAGATAATGGACGAGTCCGGCCAGGGTGTACACCATACCTCCCACCTCGACAATTCCGGCAACCGACTCTATCGTATGATCTTTTTTTTTATTTTCTAATTGATAATTAGGGTCTGTCAATACACAGGTATCGATAAGCAAATGAGGCCCATATTCAAAATCGTCATCGCTGTATCTGTTGCATTGTTTGCATGAGCGTTTCTTTACGTGGCCTTCGTCGATTGCTTTTTGCATTTCGCCGAAACCCTCGCACAATACAACGTCAACATTAATGCCGATGAATACGTTTGAATGCTCGAAACCGTAGCCACACGGACAAGAAACCTTCGTTATCTGACTTGGGATATCGGGAAACACGCGTAGTGCCAAGTCCACGACGTTGCATTCAGCGTCTAACCGACTCATCGTCCTTGTAAATTTATTTAATTTAAATAAATTCAACGACGATAGAATTTCAGCCCTCTCCTTATTATAACTTGTTGTCGGTTTTTTTGCCGCGAGCACGCTGCGGGTTAATCGTATTATACGATTTTCCGAGTTCCCAAGTAGCTCCGAATAATGCTGATTCGTCGCGATCCCGCTTAGCGCGACTTGAACGAGTGCGTCGAAAGCACAGGTGTTTCGTACGTTAAATTGATTTTTACCGATAGAGACGGGCGGGCACGAGTTCCCGTTTCGAAATACTGGCAGTTTAACGAATTTTGTATTTTTCATATATTTCCATTCCGGACAGTCGTCCAATTTTGTAGGCTTTCGCCGTTTTTTAGCCGGTTCTTGACTCTTACGCTCAGAACGGGCGGTTTCCGTCGCCATTGTCGATTCGGTCCCAGCCTTCCCGCGCCAATTTTCGCGCACACTCCAGTTGTCGCCCTCGGGAGTACTGGACCGGATACGTTTATTCGAACTGAGATCGATATCTATGTCAAAACTGTCCGCGGGTGAGTCAGCACGTGCTGTCGTCGATTCACGTGACTCCGGAACAGTTTTTTCAAAAATCGATCGATCGCAATCGATAGATAGCGTGTCCATGACGACGATCGAGTCAGCCGATTTCTCTTCAGGCACATTTCTGCTTGAAGCTACGCTCTCGCTTCTCTCAGACAATTCGGAGGGTTGAACGATACCATCGTCGCTTGATCGTTCGATTTCGTCGCTCACGTTTGAAGCTAATTTAACCTTACCGTCGAGATGTTGGAGATGTTTCAAAACGAACAAATCAATCCCCATGGGAAGTTCATTTGCAAACGACCGATGCTTTAAATCGTTAAACTCGGCTTCGACCGACGAAGAAGTTGCAATGGTTCGGCCCACCCCGAAATGCTGTCGCATTATGCCCGTCCACAAAGGGACGAATGGTAGTAATTGTTTGCTGAAACGCAGGGCGAATGCGGCGTTGTAGCAGGCATTTATACGATTCCCGCCGAGACACGTTTCCGCGACGACTTTGGCAGAAGAGTAAATATTATCTGCCCATGATTTCCAACTCCGGTCCATATCTTCCCAATCATCGTACTCGTCTGCTTCGACACGTTCGTCGTTATCGCCGCTACTGCGCAACTCGCTGATTTCAATTCCAGAAATTGTATCGTCAAGGAATGCCATTCTTACTTCCGATTCTGTTGGCAATCCATTTTTTGTATGCCCGACATACTCGCTCAAGGCCACAATCAGCAGCGTTTCAACGAAATGCGTGAGACTTTTAAAATCGGCAATTTGGTACGCCTTTGAAACACAGCGCTGATATAGCTGTTGGCCTGCCGTCACCGTCGATTTCAGGCAGCCCCATCGAGAAACCATTGCCGTTACATGACTGACGTCTAATCGCAGATACGTCTCCGGCAACGTAGTTTGTGCTCCCATAACAGCTGCAAAACATCGTCCCAGGTAGTCCGTTAAGCTGCTGCATTTTCCCAGGACCTCGGCTATGGCATTGATTAACGCGCGCCCAAAGTCGCATACCACAATCGCCGGTCGAGGTAAGCGCTTCACGAAAATATGCTTAAGAAAGTCGCCGATCTGCAGAGCACGGGGTTGTCCCCGCTCCACGGGTAGACAACCGGGGAGCGCGGACCGAGACCCCCACTTCGACCGTCAACTACTCCCACCCTGCGCTACTACGTCGTCGCTCACCGCAGCCCCACTACTTTCACTCAGCGGCAGCGAAGGCATTGGTATCTCACCAGTCAGATAGACGTTATTTACCTAACACTGCTGACTGCGCGCATACGTGATTTCTTCCGTCCAACGAATTTGTTTAGATTCTGACAGCCTTCGACTAACCTGATTCGCCGTTTTCATGCTCCGGATTTCATTAATCGATTCGTCAGCACGACACTGATATTGTCTGTTATCGTATTCCATATATATATATATATATATATATATATATATATATATACACACACACATATGTATATTATTTTTTTCTTTATTTTTTCGATACAGCTATCTTATTTATGATCTTTATCAGGACGACACTGATACCGTATGTTTCTGTATATTATATATAAACATATACATATATATATTATTTTTTTCTTTTTTTTTTCGATACAGCTGTATATTATTTTTTTCTTTTTTTTTTCGATACAGCTGTCTGATTTACGATCTTCATCAGGACGACATTGATACCGTCTGTTTCTGTATATTATATGTATATATATACATATATATACATATACATATTATTTTTTTTTAATCGAAACAGCTCTCTGATCTACGTATTGACATCATGCCGTATGATAAAACAAAATTACATGAGATTTTAATCCAAAGCGACTGTCGGACTATCGATGACAATGGCGACGTACTAACGTCGAGAAACGAAGTTTATCGTCGCATTGCGAATCGCATGGCTTCATGTGGTTCGCACATAGAACCGACACACGTATACACCATCGTCAAAAATGATCGTAACGGATTTCGGACACTCATCGAAAAAATGTACAACATCAAAAAGTCGGAACCGACATCGGTTACCCTCGACGAGTTTTCTTTCGATAGCACTGGTAAGATAGACTCGAGTTCCGATTCAACGCACGGCCATCTCGATAAAAAAATTAAACTCGTATTGTCGCCGCAGAATTGGGAGGCAATTGCACCAAGAAAGAAAATTTTGGGCAATAGAGTGTACTGGAAGTTCCAGGATGGCTGGACTGACCTAATCGCTGAAAAAATATGTCAGCAGCATAAAAACGTCGATTGCGTCTTTGCATTTAAGAATAATAAGACGACGCCGGGCGCGTGTGCGTCCAATTATTCTACGTTTATCGGACATTGTTGTGAATGCAAATCGAAAATAACTGGCGTGCTGGCACGCAAACCAATGGCCGATGTCGATGTCATTCTTGCGTGTAAAATCGAAAATATACGCCCAGATAAGCACTCGGGTTCCAAAAATCGACCGTTGAGGGGGAAACGTCGTGAAATTATCGCCACGAAAATGATCGATGAAAAAAAAAGTGCCGTGATTATTCAACGAGAAATGGCAAGAAAGTTCAAAAACTTTGGGGAATCAAACCCCCCAATTATTCCGACCGGCCATGTATTACGTAAGGCGAAGGAGCAACAACTCCTAAAAACGTACGGGCTGCAATTCGCTTTTGCTCCACTCAATTTGCTATGAGAGTCCAAATTTGGCGATTATGCGGGATGTTTCCATAGTAATAAGTTGGATAAATTCCACTGTATGTATTGGACGCCAGAGCAGGAAAAAATTTATACCGTTAGGTGCAAAAAAGACCCGGGTGCAATTTTAGCCATCGATGCTACCGGCGGTATCGCGAAACGGGATCACGCAAGCGAGCCCTACGTTTTCCTTTATCAATGTATGTTGATAAGTGACGAGGGTAGCGTACCGGTGTTTCAGATGGTTTCCGGCGACCAACGTGCTCTGCAGATCGGCGACTTTCTTAAGCATATTTTCGTGAAGCGCTTACCTCGACCGGCGATTGTGGTATGCGACTTTGGGCGCGCGTTAATCAATGCCATAGCCGAGGTCCTGGGAAAATGCAGCAGCTTAACGGACTACCTGGGACGATGTTTTGCAGCTGTTATGGGAGCACAAACTACGTTGCCGGAGACGTATCTGCGATTAGACGTCAGTCATGTAACGGCAATGGTTTCTCGATGGGGCTGCCTGAAATCGACGGTGACGGCAGGCCAACAGCTATATCAGCGCTGTGTTTCAAAGGCGTACCAAATTGCCGATTTTAAAAGTCTCACGCATTTCGTTGAAACGCTGCTGATTGTGGCCTTGAGCGAGTATGTCGGGCATACAAAAAATGGATTGCCAACAGAATCGGAAGTAAGAATGGCATTCCTTGACGATACAATTTCTGGAATTGAAATCAGCGAGTTGCGCAGTAGCGGCGATAACGACGAACGTGTCGAAGCAGACGAGTACGATGATTGGGAAGATATGGACCGGAGTTGGAAATCATGGGCAGATAATATTTACTCTTCTGCCAAAGTCGTCGCGGAAACGTGTCTCGGCGGGAATCGTATAAATGCCTGCTACAACGCCGCATTCGCCCTGCGTTTCAGCAAACAATTACTACCATTCGTCCCTTTGTGGACGGGCATAATGCGACAGCATTTCGGGGTGGGCCGAACCATTGCAACTTCTTCGTCGGTCGAAGCCGAGTTTAACGATTTAAAGCATCGGTCGTTTGCAAATGAACTTCCCATGGGGATTGATTTGTTCGTTTTGAAACATCTCCAACATCTCGACGGTAAGGTTAAATTAGCTTCAAACGTGAGCGACGAAATCGAACGATCAAGCGACGATGGTATCGTTCAACCCTCCGAATTGTCTGAGAGAAGCGAGAGCGTAGCTTCAAGCAGAAATGTGCCTGAAGAGAAATCGGCTGACTCGATCGTCGTCATGGACACGCTATCTATCGATTGCGATCGATCGATTTTTGAAAAAACTGTTCCGGAGTCACGTGAATCGACGACAGCACGTGCTGACTCACCCGCGGACAGTTTTGACATAGATATCGATCTCAGTTCGAATAAACGTATCCGGTCCAGTACTCCCGAGGGCGACAACTGGAGTGTGCGCGAAAATTGGCGCGGGAAGGCTGGGACCGAATCGACAATGGCGACGGAAACCGCCCGTTCTGAGCGTAAGAGTCAAGAACCGGCTAAAAAACGGCGAAAGCCTACAAAATTGGACGACTGTCCGGAATGGAAATATATGAAAAATACAAAATTCGTTAAACTGCCAGTATTTCGAAACGGGAACTCGTGCCCGCCCGTCTCTATCGGTAAAAATCAATTTAACGTACGAAACACCTGTGCTTTCGACGCACTCGTTCAAGTCGCGCTAAGCGGGATCGCGACGAATCAGCATTATTCGGAGCTACTTGGGAACTCGGAAAATCGTATAATACGATTAACCCGCAGCGTGCTCGCGGCAAAAAAACCGACAACAAGTTATAATAAGGAGAGGGCTGAAATTCTATCGTCGTTGAATTTATTTAAATTAAATAAATTTACAAGGACGATGAGTCGGTTAGACGCTGAATGCAACGTCGTGGACTTGGCACTACGCGTGTTTCCCGATATCCCAAGTCAGATAACGAAGGTTTCTTGTCCGTGTGGCTACGGTTTCGAGCATTCAAACGTATTCATCGGCATTAATGTTGACGTTGTATTGTGCGAGGGTTTCGGCGAAATGCAAAAAGCAATCGACGAAGGCCACGTAAAGAAACGCTCATGCAAACAATGCAACAGATACAGCGATGACGATTTTGAATATGGGCCTCATTTGCTTATCGATACCTGTGTATTGACAGACCCTAATTATCAATTAGAAAATAAAAAAAAAGATCATACGATAGAGTCGGTTGCCGGAATTGTCGAGGTGGGAGGTATGGTGTACACCCTGGCCGGACTCGTCCATTATCTTCGGTGGGGTCACTACGTCGCGTATGCAAAATCGGGTGTATATTGGCATGAGTATGACAGCCTGCATACGAATCGACTGACGGTCGCATCGACAAAAAAAGTCGAGCCACATGTGGTGATGTATACTTGCGCGGGCGATAAAACGAGCTCATAAAATGAATGGCAGCGACATTCATCCAAGTTCCACGGAATTCGAAGGTTTATGTGTCTGTATATTATATATAAATATATACATATATATATATTTTTTTTTCGATACAGCTGTATATATTTTTTTCTTTTTTTTTCGATACAGCTGTATATTTTTTTTCTTTTTTTTTCGATACAGCTATCTGATTTACGATCTTGATCAGGACGACACTGATAACGTATGTTTCTGTGGACTACATATGAACATATACGTGAAGATATTATTTTTTTCTTTTTTTTCGATACGGCTGTATATGATTTTTTTCTTTTTTTTTCGATACAGCTGTATATTATTTTTTTCTTTTTTTTTCGATACAGCTGTATATATTTTTTGCTTTTTTTTCGATACAGCTATCTGATTTACGATCTTTATCAGGATGACACTGATACCGTATGTTTCTGTGGACTATATATGAACATATACATACATATATTATTTTTTTCTTTTTTTTCGATACAGCTGTATATATTTTTTTCTTTTTTTTTCGATACAGCTGTCTGATTTACGATCTTGATCAGGACGACACTAATAACGTATGTTTCTGTGGACTACATATGAACATATAGAAAAACGATAAAAAAAAAATAGAAAAACGATAGCCAAAAAATATTTAAAAATACAAAAAAATTCCAAAAAATACAAAAAAATACAAAAAACAAAAAAACAAAAAAAATATATATATAAAAAATTTAAAAAAAAATACAAAAAAACAAATATATATATATATATATATATATATATATGAAAAATTATAAAAAAAAATATAAAAAAATACAAAAAAATACAAAAATATATATATATAAAATGGATCCAAATCTTACCACGTCCCCGTCGTTGGTTCCGGATAATGCTGAGAGTAAGAACTTAAGATAAAAACAATATTGACAACAATTAAAACGTAAATTAATCACCCGAAGATCGTAAGCGTAAACATCAAATCTCAAAATGGTGTCCAAGATCTGTACTTAGGATGAAAGAACCGAATCAGAATAAAAAAACACGAAAATCTCCCAGAATTCGGAGTTATACATTAGAATGTCATGTTCGTGATACCTAGTTAGCAATGAGCAATTTAGAGTAATTTTTTTTCCGATGGTCGGAAATCGGAACTGTTCTCGGTAGTACAATCAGATCTATCCAATTCAACCTCGAATCGTCCTAAGATTTAGAGCTACACATTAGCATCCCCTTTTCGTATTACTCGGTTAACAATCAAAATGATTGAGTAATTTATTTAAGGAAGTACTAGACCTAAACTGTTCTTGATAGCACTTTTCAGTATAAGGACTACCTATGTTAACCTCAAATCGTCCTAAAATTCATAGCTACACATTAGCGTCCCATTTTTTTATCACTCCGTTAAGAATGAAAATATTTAAATATTTTTTTTGCGATGGTACGACACCTGAACTATTCTCAATAGTACTTTTGCGTCGAAGAATTACCTATTTTAATCTTGAATCGTCCTAAGATCCAGAGCTACACATTAGCATCCCATTTTTTTATCACTCGGTTAAGAATAAAAATTCTTAAATAATTTTTTTTCGATGGTAGGACACGTGAACTATTCTCGATGGTACTGTTGATGATGAGTACTATCCATTTTAAGCTCAAATCGTCCTAAAATTCAGAGCTCTACATTAGCATCCCATTTTTTTACCACTCGGTTAAGAATGAAAATATATAAATAATTTTTTTGCGATGGTACGACACCTTAACTATTCTCAATAGTACTTTTGCGTCGAGAACTGCCTATTTTAATCTTGAATCGTCCTAAGATCCAGAGCTACACATTAGCATCCCATTTTTTTATCACTCGGTTAAGAATAAAAATATTTAAATAATTTTTTTTCGATGGTAGGACACGTGAACTATTCTCGATAGTACTGTTGATGATGAGTACTGTCTATTTCAACCTCAAATCGTCTCAAAATTCAGAGTTCTACATGAGCATCCCATTTTTTCATCACTCCGTTAAGGATGAAAATATTTAAATATTTTTTTTGCGATGGTACGACACCTGAACTATTCTCAATAGTACTTTTGAGTCGAAGAACGACCTATTTTAATCTTGAATCGTCCTAAGATCCAGAGCTACACATTAGCATCCCATTTTTTTATCACTCGGTTAAGAATAAAAATATTCAAATAATTTTTTTTCGATGGTAGGACACGTGAACTATTCTCGATAGTACTGTTGATAATGAGTACTGTCTATTTCAACCTCGAATCGTCCCAAAATTCAGAGCTACACATTAGCATCCCATTTTTTTATTACTCTGACAATAAATTATTCAAATATTTTTTTTGCGATGGTACGACACCTGAACTATTCTCAATAGTACTTTTGAGTCGAAGAACTACCTATTTTAATCTTGAATCGTCCTAAGATCCAGAGCTACACATTAGCATCCCATTTTTTTATCACTCGGTTAAGAATAAAAATATTCAGATAATTTTTTTTCGATGGTAGGACACGTGAACTATTCTCGATAGTACTGTTGATAATGAGTACTGTCTATTTCAACCTCGAATCGTCCCAAAATTCAGAGCTACACATTAGCATCCCATTTTTTTATCACTCGGTTAAGAATAAAAATATTCAAATAATTTTTCTTCGATGGTAGGACACGTTAACTATTCTCGATAGTACTGTTGATAATGAGTACTGTCTATTTCAACCTCGAATCGTCCCAAAATTCAGAGCTACACATTAGCATCCCATTTTTTTATTACTCCAATTGACAATAAATTATTCAAATATTTTTTTTGCGATGGTACGACACCTGAACTATTCTCAATAGTACTTTTGAGTCGAAGAACTACCTATTTTAATCTTGAATCGTCCTAAGATCCAGAGCTACACATTAGCATCCCATTTTTTTATCACTCGGTTAAGAATAAAAATATTCAAATAATTTTTTTTCGATGGTAGGACACGTGAACTATTCTCGATAGTACTGTTGATAATGAGTACTGTCTATTTCAACCTCGAATCGTCCCAAAATTCAGAGCTACACATTAGCATCCCATTTTTTTATTACTCCAATTGACAATAAATTATTCAAATATTTTTTTTGCGATGGTACGACACCTGAACTATTCTCAATAGTACTTTTGAGTCGAAGAACTACCTATTTTAATCTTGAATCGTCCTAAGATCCAGAGCTACACATTAGCATCCCATTTTTTTATCACTCGGTTAAGAATAAAAATATTCAAATAATTTTTTTTCGATGGTAGGTCACGTGAACTATTCTCGATAGTACTGTTGATAATGAGTACTGTCTATTTCAACCTCGAATCGTCCCAAAATTCAGAGCTACACATTAGCATCCCATTTTTTTATTACTCCAATTGACAATAAATTATTCAAATATTTTTTTTGCGATGGTACGACACCTGAACTATTCTCAATAGTACTTTTGAGTCAAAGAACTACCTATTTTAATCTTGAATCGTCCTAAGATCCAGAGCTACACATTAGCATCCCATTTTTTTATCACTCGGTTAAGAATAAAAATATTCAAATAATTTTTTTTCGATGGTAGGACACGTGAACTATTCTCGATAGTACTGTTGATAATGAGTACTGTCTATTTCAACCTCGAATCGTCCCAAAATTCAGAGCTACACATTAGCATCCCATTTTTTTATTACTCCAATTGACAATAAATTATTCAAATATTTTTTTTGCGATGGTACGACACCTGAACTATTCTCAATAGTACTTTTGAGTCGAAGAACTGCCTATTTTAATCTTGAATCGTCCTAAGATCCAGAGCTACACATTAGCATCCCATTTTTTTATCACTCGGTTAAGAATAAAAATATTCAAATAATTTTTTTTCGATGGTAGGACACGTGAACTATTCTCGATAGTACTGTTGATAATGAGTACTGTCTATTTCAACCTCGAATCGTCCCAAAATTCAGAGCTACACATTAGCATCCCATTTTTTTATTACTCTGACAATAAATTATTCAAATATTTTTTTTGCGATGGTACGACACCTGAACTATTCTCAATAGTACTTTTGAGTCGAAGAACTACCTATTTTAATCTTGAATCGTCCTAAGATCCAGAGCTACACATTAGCATCCCATTTTTTTATCACTCGGTTAAGAATAAAAATATTCAAATAATTTTTTTTCGATGGTAGGACACGTGAACTATTCTCGATAGTACTGTTGATAATGAGTACTGTCTATTTCAACCTCGAATCGTCCCAAAATTCAGAGCTACACATTAGCATCCCATTTTTTTATCACTCGGTTAAGAATAAAAATATTCAAATAATTTTTCTTCGATGGTAGGACACGTTAACTATTCTCGATAGTACTGTTGATAATGAGTACTGTCTATTTCAACCTCGAATCGTCCCAAAATTCAGAGCTACACATTAGCATCCCATTTTTTTATTACTCCAATTGACAATAAATTATTCAAATATTTTTTTTGCGATGGTACGACACCTGAACTATTCTCAATAGTACTTTTGAGTCGAAGAACTACCTATTTTAATCTTGAATCGTCCTAAGATCCAGAGCTACACATTAGCATCCCATTTTTTTATCACTCGGTTAAGAATAAAAATATTCAAATAATTTTTTTTCGATGGTAGGACACGTGAACTATTCTCGATAGTACTGTTGATAATGAGTACTGTCGATTTCAACCTCGAATCGTCCCAAAATTCAGAGCTACACATTAGCATCCCATTTTTTTATTACTCCAATTGACAATAAATTATTCAAATATTTTTTTTGCGATGGTACGACACCTGAACTATTCTCAATAGTACTTTTGAGTCGAAGAACTACCTATTTTAATCTTGAATCGTCCTAAGATCCAGAGCTACACATTAGCATCCCATTTTTTTATCACTCGGTTAAGAATAAAATCATTCAAATAATTTTTTTTCGATGGTAGGACACGTGAACTATTCTCGATAGTACTGTTGATAATGAGTACTGTCTATTTCAACCTCGAATCGTCCCAAAATTCAGAGCTACACATTAGCATCCCATTTTTTTATTACTCCAATTGACAATAAATTATTCAAATATTTTTTTTGCGATGGTACGACACCTGAACTATTCTCAATAGTACTTTTGAGTCGAAGAACTACCTATTTTAATCTTGAATCGTCCTAAGATCCAGAGCTACACATTAGCATCCCATTTTTTTATCACTCGGTTAAGAATAAAAATATTCAAATAATTTTTTTTCGATGGTAGGACACGTGAACTATTCTCGATAGTACTGTTGATAATGAGTACTGTCTATTTCAACCTCGAATCGTCCCAAAATTCAGAGCTACACATTAGCATCCCATTTTTTTATTACTCCAATTGACAATAAATTATTCAAATATTTTTTTTGCGATGGTACGACACCTGAACTATTCTCAATAGTACTTTTGAGTCGAAGAACTGCCTATTTTAATCTTGAATCGTCCTAAGATCCAGAGCTACACATTAGCATCCCATTTTTTTATCACTCGGTTAAGAATAAAAATATTCAAATAATTTTTTTTCGATGGTAGGACACGTGAACTATTCTCGATAGTACTGTTGATAATGAGTACTGTCTATTTCAACCTCGAATCGTCCCAAAATTCAGAGCTACACATTAGCATCCCATTTTTTTATTACTCTGACAATAAATTATTCAAATATTTTTTTTGCGATGGTACGACACCTGAACTATTCTCAATAGTACTTTTGAGTCGAAGAACTACCTATTTTAATCTTGAATCGTCCTAAGATCCAGAGCTACACATTAGCATCCCATTTTTTTATCACTCGGTTAAGAATAAAAATATTCAAATAATTTTTTTTCGATGGTAGGACACGTGAACTATTCTCGATAGTACTGTTGATAATGAGTACTGTCTATTTCAACCTCGAATCGTCCCAAAATTCAGAGCTACACATTAGCATCCCATTTTTTTATCACTCGGTTAAGAATAAAAATATTCAAATAATTTTTCTTCGATGGTAGGACACGTTAACTATTCTCGATAGTACTGTTGATAATGAGTACTGTCTATTTCAACCTCGAATCGTCCCAAAATTCAGAGCTACACATTAGCATCCCATTTTTTTATTACTCCAATTGACAATAAATTATTCAAATATTTTTTTTGCGATGGTACGACACCTGAACTATTCTCAATAGTACTTTTGAGTCGAAGAACTACCTATTTTAATCTTGAATCGTCCTAAGATCCAGAGCTACACATTAGCATCCCATTTTTTTATCACTCGGTTAAGAATAAAAATATTCAAATAATTTTTTTTCGATGGTAGGACACGTGAACTATTCTCGATAGTACTGTTGATAATGAGTACTGTCTATTTCAACCTCGAATCGTCCCAAAATTCAGAGCTACACATTAGCATCCCATTTTTTTATTACTCCAATTGACAATAAATTATTCAAATATTTTTTTTGCGATGGTACGACACCTGAACTATTCTTAATAGTACTTTTGAGTCGAAGAACTACCTATTTTAATCTTGAATCGTCCTAAGATCCAGAGCTACACATTAGCATCCCATTTTTTTATCACTCGGTTAAGAATAAAAATATTCAAATAATTTTTTTTCGATGGTAGGACACGTGAACTATTCTCGATAGTACTGTTGATAATGAGTACTGTCTATTTCAACCTCGAATCGTCCCAAAATTCAGAGCTACACATTAGCATCCCATTTTTTTATTACTCCAATTGACAATAAATTATTCAAATATTTTTTTTGCGATGGTACGACACCTGAACTATTCTCAATAGTACTTTTGAGTCGAAGAACTACCTATTTTAATCTTGAATCGTCCTAAGATCCAGAGCTACACATTAGCATCCCATTTTTTTATCACTCGGTTAAGAATAAAAATATTCAAATAATTTTTTTTCGATAGTAGGACACGTGAACTATTCTCGATAGTACTGTTGATAATGAGTACTGTCTATTTCAACCTCGAATCGTCCCAAAATTCAGAGCTACACATTAGCATCCCATTTTTTTATCACTCGGTTAAGAATAAAAATATTTAAATAATTTTTTTTCGATGGTAGGACACGTGAACTATTCTCGATAGTACTGTTGATGATGAGTACTGTCTATTTCAACCTCAAATCGTCTCAAAATTCAGAGTTCTACATGAGCATCCCATTTTTTCATCACTCCGTTAAGGATGAAAATATTTAAATATTTTTTTTGCGATGGTACGACACCTGAACTATTCTCAATAGTACTTTTGAGTCGAAGAACGACCTATTTTAATCTTGAATCGTCCTAAGATCCAGAGCTACACATTAGCATCCCATTTTTTTATCACTCGGTTAAGAATAAAAATATTCAAATAATTTTTTTTCGATGGTAGGACACGTGAACTATTCTCGATAGTACTGTTGATAATGAGTACTGTCTATTTCAACCTCGAATCGTCCCAAAATTCAGAGCTACACATTAGCATCCCATTTTTTTATTACTCCAATTGACAATAAATTATTCAAATATTTTTTTTGCGATGGTACGACACCTGAACTATTCTCAATAGTACTTTTGAGTCGAAGAACTACCTATTTTAATCTTGAATCGTCCTAAGATCCAGAGCTACACATTAGCATCCCATTTTTTTATCACTCGGTTAAGAATAAAAATATTCAAATAATTTTTTTTCGATGGTAGGACACGTGAACTATTCTCGATAGTACTGTTGATGATGAGTACTGTCTATTTCAACCTCAAATCGTCTCAAAATTCAGAGTTCTACATGAGCATCCCATTTTTTCATCACTCCGTTAAGGATGAAAATATTTAAATATTTTTTTTGCGATGGTACGACACCTGAACTATTCTCAATAGTACTTTTGAGTCGAAGAACGACCTATTTTAATCTTGAATCGTCCTAAGATCCAGAGCTACACATTAGCATCCCATTTTTTTATCACTCGGTTAAGAATAAAAATATTCAAATAATTTTTTTTCGATGGTAGGACACGTGAACTATTCTCGATAGTACTGTTGATAATGAGTACTGTCTATTTCAACCTCGAATCGTCCCAAAATTCAGAGCTACACATTAGCATCCCATTTTTTTATTACTCCAATTGACAATAAATTATTCAAATATTTTTTTTGCGATGGTACGACACCTGAACTATTCTCAATAGTACTTTTGAGTCGAAGAACTACCTATTTTAATCTTGAATCGTCCTAAGATCCAGAGCTACACATTAGCATCCCATTTTTTTATCACTCGGTTAAGAATAAAAATATTCAAATAATTTTTTTTCGATGGTAGGACACGTGAACTATTCTCGATAGTACTGTTGATAATGAGTACTGTCTATTTCAACCTCGAATCGTCCCAAAATTCAGAGCTACACATTAGCATCCCATTTTTTTATTACTCCAATTGACAATAAATTATTCAAATATTTTTTTTGCGATGGTACGACACCTGAACTATTCTCAATAGTACTTTTGAGTCGAAGAACTACCTATTTTAATCTTGAATCGTCCTAAGATCCAGAGCTACACATTAGCATCCCATTTTTTTATCACTCGGTTAAGAATAAAAATATTCAAATAATTTTTTTTCGATGGTAGGACACGTGAACTATTCTCGATAGTACTGTTGATAATGAGTACTGTCTATTTCAACCTCGAATCGTCCCAAAATTCAGAGCTACACATTAGCATCCCATTTTTTATTACTCCAATTGACAATAAATTATTCAAATATTTTTTTTGCGATGGTACGACACCTGAACTATTCTCAATAGTACTTTTGAGTCGAAGAACTACCTATTTTAATCTTGAATCGTCCTAAGATCCAGAGCTACACATTAGCATCCCATTTTTTTATCACTCGGTTAAGAATAAAAATATTCAAATAATTTTTTTTCGATGGTAGGACACGTGAACTATTCTCGATAGTACTGTTGATAATGAGTACTGTCTATTTCAACCTCGAATCGTCCCAAAATTCAGAGCTACACATTAGCATCCCATTTTTTTATCACTCGGTTAAGAATAAAAATATTCAAATAATTTTTCTTCGATGGTAGGACACGTGAAGTATTCTCGATAGTACTGTTGATGATGAGTACTGTCTATTTCAACCTCGAATCGTCCCAAAATTCAGAGCTACACATTAACATCCCATTTTTTTATTACTCCAATTGACAATAAATTATTCAAATATTTTTTTTGCGATGGTACGACACCTGAACTATTCTCAATAGTACTTTTGAGTCGAAGAACTACCTATTTTAATCTTGAATCGTCCTAAGATCCAGAGCTACACATTAGCATCCCATTTTTTTATCACTCGGTTAAGAATAAAAATATTCAAATAATTTTTTTTCGATGGTAGGACACGTGAACTATTCTCGATAGTACTGTTGATAATGAGTACTGTCTATTTCAACCTCGAATCGTCCCAAAATTCAGAGCTACACATTAGCATCCCATTTTTTTATCACTCGGTTAAGAATAAAAATATTCAAATAATTTTTCTTCGATGGTAGGACACGTTAACTATTCTCGATATTACTGTTGATAATGAGTACTGTCTATTTCAACCTCGAATCGTCCCAAAATTCAGAGCTACACATTAGCATCCCATTTTTTTATTACTCCAATTGACAATAAATTATTCAAATATTTTTTTTGCGATGGTACGACACCTGAACTATTCTCAATAGTACTTTTGAGTCGAAGAACTACCTATTTTTATCTTGAATCGTCCTAAGATCCAGAGCTACACATTAGCATCCCATTTTTTTATCACTCGGTTAAGAATAAAAATATTCAAATAATTTTTTTTCGATGGTAGGACACGTGAACTATTCTCGATAGTACTGTTGATAATGAGTACTGTCTATTTCAACCTCGAATCGTCCCAAAATTCAGAGCTACACATTAGCATCCCATTTTTTTATTACTCCAATTGACAATAAATTATTCAAATATTTTTTTTGCGATGGTACGACACCTGAACTATTCTTAATAGTACTTTTGAGTCGAAGAACTACCTATTTTAATCTTAAATCGTCCTAAGATCCAGAGCTACACATTAGCATCCCATTTTTTTATCACTCGGTTAAGAATAAAAATATTCAAATAATTTTTTTTCGATGGTAGGACACGTGAACTATTCTCGATAGTACTGTTGATAATGAGTACTGTCTATTTCAACCTCGAATCGTCCCAAAATTCAGAGCTACACATTAGCATCCCATTTTTTTATTACTCCAATTGACAATAAATTATTCAAATATTTTTTTTGCGATGGTACGACACCTGAACTATTCTCAATAGTACTTTTGAGTCGAAGAACTACCTATTTTAATCTTGAATCGTCCTAAGATCCAGAGCTACACATTAGCATCCCATTTTTTTATCACTCGGTTAAGAATAAAAATATTCAAATAATTTTTTTTCGATGGTAGGACACGTGAACTATTCTCGATAGTACTGTTGATAATGAGTACTGTCTATTTCAACCTCGAATCGTCCCAAAATTCAGAGCTACACATTAGCATCCCATTTTTTTATTACTCCAATTGACAATAAATTATTCAAATATTTTTTTTGCGATGGTACGACACCTGAACTATTCTCAATAGTACTTTTGAGTCGAAGAACTACCTATTTTAATCTTGAATCGTCCTAAGATCCAGAGCTACACATTAGCATCCCATTTTTTTATCACTCGGTTAAGAATAAAAATATTCAAATAATTTTTTTTCGATGGTAGGACACGTGAACTATTCTCGATAGTACTGTTGATAATGAGTACTGTCTATTTCAACCTCGAATCGTCCCAAAATTCAGAGCTACACATTAGCATCCCATTTTTTTATTACTCCAATTGACAATAAATTATTCAAATATTTTTTTCGCGATGGTACGACACCTGAACTATTCTCAATAGTACTTTTGAGTCGAAGAACTACCTATTTTAATCTTGAATCGTCCTAAGATCCAGAGCTACACATTAGCATCCCATTTTTTTATCACTCGGTTACGAATAAAAATTCTTAAATAATTTTTTTTCGATGGTAGGACACGTGAACTATTCTCGATAGTACTGTTGATGATGAGTACTATCCATTTCAACCTCGAATCGTCCTAATTTTCAGATTTATACATTAGCATCCCATTTTTTAAATACCGTTTCCAAGTCTAAATCGACTGAACTATCGTTAAAACCTCTTGTGGCGTGTAGAACTATGCAGTATTCAACTGCTTAGAGGTTGAAAAGACGAATTCCGATGGGATGCTAGAAAATCATGTGTGAAGTTAGCATCCCATTTTCCAAATTTCGTTTTTCACTCTAAATCGACTGAACTATCGTTAAAACCTCTTGGAGCGTGTAGAACTATGCAGTACTCAACTTCTTAGAGGTCAAAAAGTCAAATTCTGATGGGATGCTAGAAAGTCATGTGTGAAGTTAGCATCCCATTTTTCAAATTTCGTTTTTGAGTCTAAATCAACTGAACTATTGTTAAAACCTATCATTAACTATAGAACTATGCCGGATGCTTGTACTTTCGAGGTTTTTTAGTGGGATGCTAGAAATTGGTATGCTAACTTCACAGACGTGAGCCAAGCCATCCGCCATCCTGGTCCGACGAATGTGAAAACGAACTTCGGAAAATCGAGGGTCGAAGACTTTTTATGGAAATAGTGAGGAAAGAACCGATAGCGGACGCGGTATGGGTGAAACTATATACCCACGCACCCAACAGCGACAACGACGACGATGAACACGAACCTTCGATCGCCGACTACCTGGTGGCCGAAGGTCACGCCCAATATTCGGATCAACGGACACCATTTTCTTGGGACAACGTCGGCGGCGAATTCGGAGACCGGTCGTTAATAAGGAAAAACGAAGCGATCTTTGCGGCTGCCCGAGATTCTCCGGAGTCCCCACCCCCGAACCACGTTACGAGACCCCGACACCAGAAGGATCCGATTCGTCGGAGGAAGAGGACACGTTGGACGAACCCACCACCGACCCGGAAGTACCCCCGAGGCCCCGCTACTGCCCACTGGAATGGAGCAACAACATCTATAACAGCTCCGGGGAAACCACGGAGGAGGAATAAATAAAATAAATAAAATAAATAAAATAAATAAAATAAATAAAATAAATAAAATAAATAAAATAAATAAAATAAATAAAATAAATAAAATAAATAAAATAAATAAAATAAATAAAATAAATAAAATAAATAAAATAAATAAAATAAATAAAATAAATAAAATAAATAAAATAAATAAAATAAATAAAATAAATAAAATAAATAAAATAAATAAAATAAATAAAATAAATTCCATGGAATTACAGACGAAAATTTGATTGTATCATCCTATTTCTTTTGGGTTTTTTTTTCTGACAATAAAAGAAAAAAAAAAAAAATAAAATAATATATATATATCTGTATGTATATGTATATGTACCCCTCCACATGCGACCGCACCTACCAACCTTGCTCTGGTGCCCTCGCCGCGCCGCGAAGATGCACACGCAGCTATTTCATAAAAGATATAGTAGGAATGCGGAACCCGTAGTATTACTTCTCCGAACAAGCGCTCATTCCTCACAAAAAAAAAAAAAAAAAAATTTTAATTGAAAAAAAAAAGATAAATATATATATATATATAGGATAATAATAATTTATCTTACAATTATTAATGCAGATTCAATAACCTCATTTTGAAACAAAATTTCCATTTTCTTTTATAAATTTTTCTTTTCTCCTTTCGTCTCAACTAATTTTCTTTTTTTCTTTTTTGTTTTGGTTTCGTTTTCCGTATCCCATCAAATTGACAAAATATTTTATTTATTTTTGATTATTATTCCTACTGTTATTACAAAAAAAAAAGAATATATATATTATAATAATAATAATTAAAAATACGCGCACACGAACCAGGGATATGGGATTAAGGTAGCATAAGCCGAACGTACAGAAATAAGAATGCTCAGATTACCCGAGACTTCCCGTCTGCAGCTCGACCGTCACCTGAGTTTTTCGACCGCGGAGATCTTACTTCGCATAATTTTTCTTGTGGACCACGGAAATTGCATTCCCGTGCTCCAAACTAACAAGGGGGGTGTTATATCCCGATATGGATATGCATGGTAACAAAGACAGATCTCCGCGACTCGCCAAACTTAGGTTAACGACATCGCAGGTTAACGACATCGCGGGTTAACAACCGCACGGGTTAGCGAACCCGCAATATATCGCAAAAACCAAAAAGTCGCTGCATTGCGACAAACATGTCGCAATTGCCACCGCCAAAACTGCAAGACCGGAAATGCTGACGCACCGCGTCATCGGAAAAAAGACGGAGCAAAGCAATTATTGCATTAAATCAATCGATCGGTGTCCACTTAGTAACCCAAGTAATTACCAATCGTTAGTCTTTCATCAGCTCCCGAACTCGTCGATATACTCACACCCCGAGTGTCGTCCGGAGTCTTTGCTGCGTCTCTTTGCCGATAGTTAGTGTGTGTCTTCGGTCCTTTTGGCCAAGCCTTCCCACCCGAGGGAACGGGAAGTCATCGAGGTGAGCGCGCTTATAATTCTATCGCGAGTGAACGGCATCGTCGGCCGAAAGAACTCAAACCACCTCTAGTTTTATCAGTTTTTGTACAACAATTGGAACCTCTGTGAAAAGTGTTCCAATCGTTAATTAGAATCAGGACTCAGTTTCCGACAGTAGTTAAACCTCAGTGAAAAGTGTTTCACTACTCTACGAAACCATCAAACAACCAACCTTCAACCAATCAAACCAACAATTCGAACCATTATCTACCAAAAACACAACAACGATCTCATTGTAAGTAATCTAAGATATATATAATAATTCATGTATTCTCACATTTCATGCTTCTGAATAAAACCTAATCTAACTGAAACAGATACGCCAAGCGTTTCAATGGTATTCCGAAAAATATTTATTTAAAAGCCCTTCATATAATTCAGGGCTTAACAGTGGCTTTCAATTGGTACATCTAATTAAAATTATAACGAACACTGTGTCGAAAATAGTTTACGAAATTTTTTTTTTCTTTTTCAAGTCAATGGCTACTACAGAAAGACTACGGAACCCTATCATGTGCGTGCCCGACACGCTACTTTACCGGTTTTTAAGAAGTGAATTTTCATTTTTTAAACGAAAAAAAAAAAAAAATTCATTATTTTTTTTCGACATTCGACCTTTCTGAGGTAGCAGTTCGAAACGCAAATGTTGTAGCGAGCGTCCGATAAAATTTTTCGTTTCGATTGAATTTGCATTTCGAAATTGTTTTTACGAGATTTGAAAATATTGAAAACTGTAAAAAAAAACAGACGAAGAAATCGGGAAGAAATTATTCACCCACGTCCGGCTATACCGACCAGATCGATTGTCGACGCTAAATATTGGGTAGCATGCGAGATTGGTAAAATAGCGAGAAATTCGTCAAAACCGAAATCCTGTCCCTTCGTCGCTCAATCTCATGAAAGTTTCGTTGCTACGCGGATAGCACACAATGATATTACGATATATATTTTACCGGGCAACGCTGCCACCAGATGTCGCGTTGGATCAGCGAGCATTTCGGAATCGCATTCGCGTGAGATGGCGAGCCGAAACCCCGTCACCTCTCCCCAACCCCCCCTTATCGATCCACAAGTTTCGTTTCAGGAAGCACGGCAACGTGGGGAAAAACATCACGGCAACATGGGAAGCCGAGAACGACGCTCAAGCGGCAGGGGCGGGGGGGGGGGGGTAGGGTACCATCGAGACGGTTGCTACGCGCATAGCACACAATGATATTACTATATATATTTTACCGGGCAACGCTGCCACCAGATGTCGCGTTGGATCAGCGAGACCAAACGGTTGAACAACAGCGTTTTATGAAACAATGCAAAACGACGCCATTGCGATATCGTACGACGCGTTCGGAGTTTACCGTTTTCCATTCGCGATTATACCGGTGTTTGCAAAATACAAAATACAACGATAAGTTTTCACAATAATTTTTTTAATTAAATTAATTGAGTATTCATGTAAATCTGTGAATGTAAACTCCGTGTATCAAACAATGGACGATCGCGTATTACGGTTAACCCTAAAAAACAATAAAAAAAGAAAAAAAAGGACCTTGCGATCGGGCTGTCCGTTAATTTTTTCAAAAAAGAAACGTCTCAAAAAAACAATCGAGGTGCTACGGATGGACTACCGATGCGAAAATTTCATTGAAATACGACAAACAACAAAACGAACGTGAAAATGATTATCGTATTGCATTAAGGTAAAGTACCCTCCATACGAGAATTTACAGTCAGATTTTTTCATGAAACTTGTTGGCATACTCATATGTATTGAAGAGAAAAAGGTACAGTTGAATTTTTATGGCTCTCCGGAGCGCGAGAAAAAAAATATATCAACACTTTAATTTCCAAACATTTAACATGGAGCCTTATGGAAAATGACGCTCAATTTGATACAAAATACAAAAAGTCCTCGTCAGATTTTATTGGAAACACTTGAGCTGCGAGTTGAATATTCGGAGAACATTTTGGGCACTTGACAGTAGAGATCAGGGGACGGTGATGATAACAATAAGCAAACAAACATCGGAAAATATCTTCTCTCTCTCTCTCTCTTTCTCTCTCTCTCTCTCTCTCTCTCTCTCTCTCTCTCTCTCTATCTGTAATCGACATCGTACCACGCGTCTTCGTCACACACAGGTACTACGTAACTCAATCGGAGATGGTATATCTTAAGGCTTGCTTTGACTCTTACAGTTTGTAAGATACTACCTTGAAATATTAGCAGGTGAATCAGCCACCGAGAACATCTGCCGGCGGTACGACGTCGTCCAGCCAAAGTATCGGGGGTGAAGCAAGGCCCCGGGAGATTACCGAAGTTGTGGAACGTGGAGTTAAACTGGATTCTTCGAAAGATGGTAAGTAAGCAGTCAATGCGCGAAAAGCGAAAGGAAACTGATTAACGTGACAATAATGTTCCATGAAATAAATTATTAACGAATCTCAAAATTTATACCAAACAGGTACGTGTCGAAGACTGCTACCGGTGAAAGGAGACAACTTTGCTGATGACGATGAAAAATCCATCGACGATGAAAACTACGACGACGATTCGAACTCGGTAATGATAAAAATGAATAAACCGGTTGGATGTCGGGCAAACTTTTTTATTTAACGACATAATATTTTCGTGTAATCAGGGGACGCTCTTCGGCTGCGATGACGAACTACCGGTACAATCGGAGGAAGAAAAAATCGGTGACAAGGATCATTTTCCAGCAATACCTGCGTAAAAAATAACACGGTTGTTGCGTAAGTAGTAACCAGAGTTCACAAATTAGGGAATCGAAATAAAACGTGTCCGACCGACGTCGTAACACTTTTTAAATAAATAAATTTCTAACGAATCTTAAAATTTATACCAAACAGGTGCGTGTCGAGGACTGCTACCGGTGAAACGATCAAACGTATTTGGAATCGAGACCGAGGAAGATTTCAAGACCACGATTCATGGGCGTCGCCAAGGGGGGGGGCAAAAAGGGCAGCTGCCCCCCCCCCCCCCCCACCTAGAGTCGTAAAAACAATTCAATCAACTATATGTGTTTTAGATTTCCGCTAAGGGGGGGGGGGCAAAATGTCATCTTGCCCCCCCCTGGAACATTTCCTGGCGACGCCAGGTGACTAGGTGATTTCGATAAAAACCGATCGGTACAGAGAAATACGAGCGAAGAACATGACAAAAGCAAAACAACATGTCAATGTAAAAAACCGAGTTCTACGGATGACGATGCCAATGACGACGATGGTGATAATCGCACCATCAATGAATAAATGTAATCAACTAATGTCGTCATTGGCATAAGTCAAAATAAATTATCCTAGCTCCTTGCTCCTTCACCCCTATCCAGCACCCGAAAAATCCTCTTCTCCTGGAAGCTCATGATTTTATTTCAATTTCCTTCCCTTCTTTTGTCGAGCGAACCAAAAAAAATGTGTTGCGCGTGGCGGAGGAAAATTGCGGTACAAATAAATTCGGTACAAAGAGCTGGGGGCCCAAAAATTATTTACACGGAACCGTTTACGTACAAAGAGCTGGGGGCCCAAAAATTATTTACACGGAACCGTTTACGTACAAAGAACTGGGGGCCCAAAAATTATTCACACGGAACCGTTTACGTACAAAGAGCTGGGGGCCCAAAACATTTTACATCGAAAAATTTCGATGTAAAAAGCTGGGGCCCGAAATTTTTGTGCACAGAAAAATTTCTGTGGAAAAAGCTGGGGGCCCAAAACATTTTCCATCGAAAAATTTCTGTGGAAAATGCTGGGGGCCCACAATTTTTCTGCACAAAAATTTCGGTGGAAAAAGCTGGGTCCCGAAACATTTTCCATCGAAAAATTTCGGCGGAGAATGCTGGGGGCCCAAAATTTTTCTGTACAAAAATTTCGGTGGAAAAAGTTGGGGGCCCAAAACATTTCTCATCGGAAAATTTCGGTGGAGAGAGGTGGAGGCCCAAAACATTTTCCATCAAAATATGGCGGTGGAGAAAGCTGGGGGCCCAAAATTTTTCTGCACGAAAATTTCGGTGGAAAAACCTGGGGGCCCTCTGCTTCTTCCACAAAAATATTTCGGTAGAAAACCGGGAGCCAATAACTTTCAAGCCGAATAATTTAGGTAGAGAAATATTTCACCGAAACCGCTAGCGGCGCAAGAAAATTGAGAAGAACCGAAATAAAAGCGGCGAAAAATTCCCGTTCTCCACCGAAGCCAAAAAAGGTGGAGACGACCCTCCCACGAAGGTAAGAAAGTCCGCTAGGGTAGAAACCACGAACGACCGAAAGCAAAACGTTATTTCAGCAGTAAATACACGTATGAAATTTTACTCGTCGCTCTTTCTGTGTATTTTTCCTTGTTGTCGTATCGGCCCACGCCCCTCTACCCGCGAGAAAAGGCTGAGTTAGCGGTGAAGCCCGCACCGTCTCCCCGCCGCCGCCCCAAAAATATAGTCGGTCCTGAGTCGCATCATGAATTGTTTTCCAGGGTCGTCTTCTGGCGGCTGGCGCCCAGGGGTAAAAGCCCGTATTACAATATATAAACTTAAGTCCTCCATAGAAAATCTATGTACATCGTAGCAGGTTCTCATCACGATTTTTCTGTAGACTATATAAAAACTTTGCGGTTTCACATATGCAATAAATCCAATCGCATACAACATATATATTGTAACTGAAAAATGGCTCCTGAATTATTATCTGCGTACAATACGACGTCTCTTAAAATATATAATATATTTACAATACAAGGTCATATTTTTATCTAACTTCATTATTTAACTTCATGATTGCGACGATGCTTTCGCAGATTGGGATGATGTGCGATAACGTTATTCTAGTACCTTGATGCGTGATGAGGGCTACGTCGTTTGATCGAATCAATTCGTGCACTATAGCATAATATTCATCGTGGATTTCGGCGTAACTTTGGACGAATCCGAAACATTGGTCGTGTTTCCTAGTTACACACACGTGTTGTCTCGTTTGACTTGCCTTTCATAAGTCACAGATGTCGGAATTTGATTACCGAGTTTCATTTTCGAATAGATAATTATCGGCATAGTTATATAGAAGCTCATTTATTAAGAACAGACCGATTTCGGATAACGCCTGAAGAGCGTCTGCACGAGGGATTCGACACTGCTGGCTACAGTTTTTTTCTATCAAATTACCATCGCATTCGGGTATCTCCTTAAGGTCTTACTGGATGGATATCGAAAAATATCAGAAATTCTTGAAAATTTGAGGAATGATAGTTCTTATTAGAATAATAATACATGAATTATTTCAGATTTTCTCACTAAATACTTTAGTAGGTATGAATTTATGAATGTTCTGGGATTTAACACGGTCTCTTATGGGAAAACAGCTTTTGTATACATTAATGGTTGCAAAACGAATAGAACTAAATGTCAGTAAATTCTGAAAATATTATATCATTGAGATTTGGGTTCAAGCAATAGATTGCGCTAAGTTTCAAATGGATCGACTACGTAATTATCGAGAAATTAATTAAAGTAGTGACGAATATTGCCTTTTTTTGAATTATGCTGTGTAGACGTGGCAACGTTGTAGAGTACTATGATGATTATTTTTTCGGTATAGTAGAAACACTTCGTTATACCGTGGTGTGAATCCATGCTTACACCATCCATAACCTATAAATTTGGTACACAGACGTAGATCGGTGACCCAAAAACAGAAATAATATTTTTGGAGAAAAAAAATGTTTTTTTTTTATCCAAATGTCAATGACTAAATTGCCCACGCTATTTGAGGTTAGCGTTGAAAACAATGCAGCATCAACCAGGGGGCTGACACTGGGACTAATTCTCTTAACAGTACGTGTCCCCGTTATTGTCGCGGCGGTAAACTAAACCACCATGCGGTGCTAGTAGTCACCCGCATGACCCCCACCACCGTCACTCTGCAAAACGCCCCCAGGAAAGCGCCTCACCGTATTATTTTGTCATCTTTTTCGACACGTGGTGGACCAAGTAGATTAGTGGATATATTTTTTTTCGTTTTCTCGATCTGCCGTGTTGTGCTCGAATAAAAAATTTCGTAGTGTGTTGTGAAAAAGCGATAAAATAAAAAAACAATTTTAGTACGTGTTGTGATAAAAAAAAAAATTGGGAAACATTGTAAAACGTGATTTTTAAAAATTATTTTGAAAAATCATTATTTAGAAAAAATAATGTTCTTCGTTTATTTCGTTCAATAAATATTTTAATAATAGACCGTATTTGATGTAGATGCGGCAATATACTGCACGTCTCAACTCAGAACAACAAAAAAACAATATCGATAGAAAAAAAATTGCGAAATATTGTAAAACATGATTTTAAAAAATTCTTTTAAAAAATCATTATTTAGAAAAAATAATGTTCTTCGTTCATTTCGTTTGATAAATATTTTAATAATAAACCGCCTTTCATCAAGTGTAAATATTTTATTCCTTCTGTTTCTTCCCTTATACGCATATACTTTTACATTCTAACCTAAATAACGAATTATCCGAACGCGTCAAATGCAAATAAGCATCCATACTTTTAGATTAGGGGGAATTGGAAAGGAATCAGGGCGAAGTTGGTGACGCAATAATCACGACAAGTTTTACTAATTTTACGATCTCCACTTCAATCGTTGGTAAGTTGAACAAAAATAAACTCTTTATGACACGCCGTGCGTAAAATGCGGTTTTACCCACGCTTCGCGTGGGCAAATCCCCATTTACACACGTTGTGACATAAAATTGTATACGATACTATTTTAGCGCCTTCTCGTTTTTCGCACTAGTATCGTAATATACTATTTTAGCGCCTTTTTTGGCAGCTCGTATACAAAAAACAACATTATTTTATGAAAACAAAAAAAAACTCAAGTCCTCGGACCGTGCAGGCGTTCTTACTGGCAGCGATTACTTTCCTCCGACGACGAAAATGATTATTCGGATGATATGCGGAGAAGGAAAGAGAAAAAAGAAAGAAAAAATAGAAGTTGCTATGTGAGCGGGACGAGGGGTTTCTCCATTTCCCAGTGGATCGCCCTATTCAATGAAGTCTGCTGGTGAGTCGAGTTGAACAGTTCGCGGCGACGTGTTGGACCTTCCTGCAGTTCCAGGACCGGCAGCTGGCTTTCGATGCTGAACGCGGTTGGAGTAGCGGATGAGTCGGGAGGGTCAGGAGTGGCGGTGGCTGAGACTGGGAGCGTGGGGGACGGGGAGCTAGATGAAGTGGACAGAGGGCGGACAGGTGACCTGGCTGACCGCACTTCCAGCAGGGTCCACGGTTGGGTCTTCGGAATTATTGGGAGTTCGGGGGCCAGAATTGCCGGAGGGGGACTTACAGGGCGAACTACTCGAAGAGAAAGGAGGGTGGGGATGGTAGGGGCTGCAAGGGGAAGTTTAGGAGTAGCGGGGGGAGCCCGGGGGGGGGGCTTGCCGGTCGATTTAGCGGGAGGGGGGAGGGAGCTCGAGGAAGATGGGTCGGGCGGTTTTGGTGCCCATAGGGCGGTTGTAGTGGCGGTAGGGGGCTAGCTTTTCCTGAAATAGAGCAAGTCTGCATTTAGATGGTAAAAAGTTTCCTGGGGGTATTTAAGGGGGTTAATGGTGTACAAGGGTTTAGGTTGCCGTGCGTCGAATTATCGGGGTCGGAGGTTGTATCTACTATGGGCCGGGGAGAAGGGTTGTTTCGACGCTCTTTTTTCCGACCTCTGGGCCTCCCACGCACCACTTCTCCTAGGCGTGGAGGGCCTCCGGCAGAGGTGCTCGGAATGGCCCATGACTCATCAGAGCCCCTCGACGCACCGATCATCTGTTCTTCGGCGATGGGCGTCATATTATCGGGGACGCTGGGATCTTCTCGTGGTAAGGGAGGGTCTTCGATTACAGGTAGTAGGAATTCCAGGGGGGTCTACGGGTATCTTTGGGGTAGGGTTAGTCTGCACTGTCCTTGTCGGGGTTGTCTCAGTCGGTTCGGAAAGTTGCCGGTACGGAACAAGGTCTTGAATATGGACCATCTGGTGCTTGTTGTTCAGGGGGAGGTGGATTTCGTAAGCAACGGGAGAGACTTCACGTGTGTTGGCATAGGGTCCACGGTATCCGGGGGCGATTTTAGCTGCAGAGTTCTGCGCTGCGGACGACTAGACCTGGTTCGTCCGTGGCCTGTCGTGTTGCAGCGCCCGACAGGTTTTTACAAACCCAATCGTGGAGAAGAGGTAGCCGTTTCATTCCGTCGTTCCATACCGTGGGGTGCACTCGGTCTTCAACTGGAGGAGGTTGTAGCTCGTTCGGGATGCTTCTCGCAGGTCTCGGGTTTCGTCAAAATTTTCGGAATGCGGGGGTCATCTGTGTGGAGGTGTTCAGAAAACTTCGTAGTTTCGGGGCCTCACGCGTGAGGTCAGCAGCTTTCGGCCGGTCGCTAGCTTGAACCACGCGGTGCGTGAACGAGCTTGCGACTTGACTCAATTATCGACGTTTGATCGCGATCGATTTCCGGGTTCTTCTTCACTTCGGGAATGATTACGGGACGCTTCGGGTGTCGCTTCGCGTTACACCGGCCTCTTCTAGCCTTTTCTTTAAAACTTGTGAATAAACGGTCACGAGTAACGGTCACATTTCTAAACGTCTCACTTCTACGGTCTTTCTCGGTGTTTATCTCGTGTCTTGAGACGACTTACGCCCGGCTCAACTCTCGGTAAACAACTCGGTTAATTTCGGGACACGGCTCGCTTCAATTATTTCCATTCTTCGGTTCACTTCTATCGCGACGATTTCGGTTTTCGACACGAGTTCGCGACGCTGGTACGACGCCATTGTGCGTCACTTCTAACCACCTGTATCCACGTTAAATATTAATAAATCGTTATTTTGTATATTTTGTGAACCGTGGGGTTTTCGTGAACATTAATTTTCTGGACCCTTCTTCGACTCCACCCGTTCCTCGATCTTCCACACACCTTTTAACCTTAACACCAGATCCGAGGTCTGTTCCCAGACAGGAGGCATGTACGGCCATATTGGGGGCAAAACAGAGCTCGGGCTTCTGGTGATCGTCACCGACGTACGGAATAATCATCGACTTCAATGCTCGATTCAAACGTTCTACGGAGTTGGCTCGAGCATGGGACGGGGGGATGGTGGTTTGATGAACTCTATATTGGCTAAGGTGGTAGGTTATATATTTGTTCGCGAATTCGGTACCGTTATCGGCCAGGAGATAGCGGGGACATCCCCGACGGTTGAAAATGAGGGTTTCCAGGACTGCTACGATGGTTGGTCCGGTGGCGGCTTTAAAGGGGATGGCTTCGACGAACTTGGTGGACAGGTCTTGAAAAACAAAGATGCACCGGTTGCGACCTTCGCCAGTCAGAAACGGACCCGTGACATCGGCTGTGACCCGGGTCCAGGGACCCTCGGTCGTCCTTTCTCGCATCAGACCCTCAGGTGCTCTCTCGCTCATTTGGGAAGTTCTGCACCCATTCACGAACGGAGCCATGTCTTGGAATATACCGGGCCACGCGTTATCTTGGGTCAGTCGATGATAAGTTTTATCAATTCCCAGGTGGTCGGATTGGGGGTGGTCATGAGCATCTTGCATGGCTCGTAATCGAAAGCCTTCGGGCAAAACCAGCTTCTAAGAATTCAGGTCTAGGTAAATATATATACAATACATGAAATAACACTGAAGCATAACAAGAGTGAAAAAATCCATATAAATCATGAACGACTCTCTCAAGGCATTGATATGCCTTCCAAAAATCGGACATAATTGTTGTCCCAGGCTCGATTTTTCTTTTAATAATCCGCAGTAAAGTGTCTGCACTTCGATTCGGTACAAGCTCCATGAACACTTCTTTAGAGCCCCGCTCAAATCCACCAAACACCCACTCGCCATCGACGATGCGGCCTCGATTATACTTTCTTTTTCCAAATTTTGCCTCGTCTATTTCGACAATCTTGCCGATGGCACCCAATTTAGTCGGTGAATTGCGAATGACCCAAAATTCCAAAAATTCACGAACAAAATTGAACCAATCGCATACCGTATGTGTATTTATTTTCAATTCGCTCATGAGAAAATTCGCATGGGGCGGATTCAGAAGCATGAAACATGCCAGAAACGTACAACACTTCTGCGGTAATAAATTAGCATTACGGAGCCAAGTTTTTGTTCGGAGAGATTGTTTAAAATTGCATCGTTTGCGAATTATTTTTTTGTTCTTCAACTCCTCATGACGTCTTTGACAACGCCACAAAAGACTGCTTTCGTAAAGAGTGGCAGGGTTTCCACACGACGCACATAACACTTCACTTTCTAATACACCATGATTTTGTAAAAAAACGATGCTATCTGCACGATTTTGAAATTTAATTATTGCTTCTGTAAGAGTTACGGTACATCCGTCACAATTCATTTCTACGTGTATACTAACTGTTATTAATTTTGAAAGTAACATTTCTCTTTGAAATATGCTTGTATACTTACTTCTTACATGATTGCCTCTTGTTTACATTTTTTTGGACTACCCTTGGCTTCTGACTGTCTGACGTGTATGCTTGAATGTGTGTGTTTGTGTGTGTGTATGTATGTGTTTGTTTCTGTGCTTGGTTAACGACTACGTTACGACTGAAAGGACAATTTAATTTCCTTCAAACCATTCAATATCACCACTTTTAACATTTTTTTAAGGAGGCCAAAGCCAAGCGCCCCCTCAATATTACCTGGGATACTACATACTAGTGTTAAAGAATAAAAAAAAAAATTAGAGCACTTTCGAGGTGGAGCCGTGATTCGGCATATTTACCAATGCTTCTTTAGCAAAAAAGGAAACAATTAAAATAGTACGGTTTTGTACTTTCTTTAAACGTTTAATGGAATGCTGCGTCAGAAAAAAAAATAAAACAGTAACAGTGCGTTCCGTACTGTGACTTTTTTATACAAAAAAAATAAACTGTCAATATTTATGAAGTCCAATGATTTGACTCGATCAGTTCATTCCTTTGTAAAGTTGAACGTAACGCTGCAATTACTCAGTTGAATTGAAACTTTTTTGTTCAAACTACCATTGACAGAATCAGAAGAACTTTCTTTTTCGCTAACTTGAGCGACCGCTGATCCTGATGCGAAGGTGTTGATAATCGTTCTAACTTCTATTTTTTCCTTGGTTAAGGTAGTATCACACAAACCGTAAGAGTCAAAGGAAGCCTAAAGCTATACCATCTCCAAATGAGTTACGTAGTACCTGTGTGTGACAAAGACGCGTGGTATGATGTCGATTAGAGAGAAAGAGAGAGAGACGATATTTTCCGATGTTTATTTGCTTATTATTCTCGTCACAGTCTGTTGATCTTGACGGTCAAGTGCCCAAAATGTTGCCCGAATATTAAACTTGCAGCTCGAAGTGTTTTCATTAAAATCTGACGGCAACTTTTTGTATTATATCAAATTTAGCGTGTTTTTCCATAAGGCTCAATGTTAAACGTGAAAAAATTAAAGTGTTGATATCTTTTTTCTCGTGCTCCGGAGGGCCATAAAAATTTAACTGGGCCTTTTTCTCATCAATACCCATAAGTATGCCAAGTTTCATAAAAATCGGACGGTAAAGTCTCCTATGTGCGATACTACCTTAATTTTGAAGTTGTCGCAGATTTCACTGAGCATCGCTGATTCGCATTTACCGAGCTGGATATGTCGGTAACAATTTTTTTTTTGTTGCTTATCATTTGTTCCGTCGCGGAAGAGATTGTCAAAGTTTCCCAATCATAAAATCAAAATCTGCTACGAGTATTTTTCGTCACGTGAAAATAATAATTAACGTTTTTTTCCAAATCTCCAAACTAAAAATAATTCGAGGACTTTCCGACGCCGAAATAATAATTTTTCGTCAACGAGTTTTTTACGAGTCTTTTATACCGTAGCAGCGGGGGATTAGAAAATTCTATTGTCGCGTCGCCTTTTTCAATTTTCGAAACATTTGCAGTCCAGATGCAAGGACTTACCTCGTCGCTCAACGCGACCATTACGTCGAAACAAGCGCGAGGGACTTAAACGGAGAAAAAATGTAAACTCATTTTTTATCGATTTATACTCACCATCGGCGAGCAGGATTAAAGGATCGTGGTCCGGACGCATCGGCACCCCGAAGCAAGAGGGGGCGATGGATCACGGGAAACCCCCGAGTACCTAGGTCCGAGTTCCGCCGAGGCATCGACACGCCTCTTCATTTTTTATTCGTACTTAGAATAACCAATCAACATCGAAAACATTGATGCGAGCGACGTGACATCCCACTCCACTCATTTGCAATAATCATTGCCCCCCACTCCGAAACAATTTGAGTTATTTTTTGGTACTTCTCAAGAAGTTAGTTGTCTTCAACCCGTCAACCAAGACAGAAACTCCAAGAACCGATCTTCCGAACGTCTCTACTCGGATTCTTGTTCGACATCACGACACTCGCCACTCTATTCGTACAAACATACAAAGATCTGTAACACATACAACATACAACATTTTTTGCAACGTGTATTTTTTCTCATTATTAAAGATTTTCACTTCACTTGCTGTATTTATTCTCCTTCAGATATTAATAAAGTTTTACATACGCTGTTTTTAAATAAAGAAATACCCGCGTCATTTTAATTAATCGCACGGGAGTTCAGCTATTCGCGGTTCATTATTTCGTTGAGACGCGGATTTACGACCCGCGTCGGCTCAAACGCAACAAAGCCATCCGCGAAGTCTGAACATCATTCGATGAGCAACAAAAAGAAAATTTGTTGTATCCTTATGCCTCGATGTATCCTTGTGCAACCTTGTACGATTTCCAGCCTCCATGGCGCTCGAGTGTGAGAATATCTGCACCTGCATCTGCGAGCCCTGTCGCCGAAGTGCGGCGGAAAGTGTGACGGTATATTTTTCTGGTTCCTCAAGCTTCAAGAATTGCGCTACTATTTTTAGCATCGCACCGAAAGTGTTAATTCCGTTAATCTGCTGTGTGCATTTGCCATCGCGCATACTGAGAAAGAACCGATCCGTGTTTATAGTTTCGGGTCGCAGAGCTTCGTATTTCCTGACGAGCTCGTAGAAGTCGACGTCGATTACAAACTTTTAAGGGACATTGTTCTTGGTACGAGGAATCTTTACTACGAGCATGTTGTCGCGGTGTTCAACATCTTGCTTTGTTACGTTTTTCAGTTCCTCTCGTCGGCAAGCCCCAGTGATTCCAAAAATCATTTAAGTAACTATATAGTGCACGATTAACGGTTATTATGGACTTTGATATTCCATCGAACGTTAAAAAACTCATCTTGACGGCAAAATACTGATCGTCTGAAGCTTCGGACAGGAACTTTTCCATTTTTTTCGGTTCCAGAGTCTTCGATTTCGTTGACGTAAATTGTTCTCCGTCAAGGACGCGGTCAGGCACTGGTAGTTGACAAGGTTTACGTTCTGAAATGTGCGCATCGTGCTTTTGAGCATCGAGTGTTTTGACTATTTGTTCGTCAATGTACACGAGCATGGTGTCCTTCAAACCGGATCTGGTATTTTTTTGCCACTCAACGAATTGTTCGTACCAATGTCTATATATTTTCTCCGATTTGACCGGCAAGAACTCTCCACGACACTTTTCGCCGTTTTGCGAATGACGGCCGTCGTCTCGTCGTCACAATCCTCCCGTTTATTTTCGCTAATTTTTCGTGCAAACTCTTTTTGACACCCGAAACTGCCTGGAACGCTCAGCAACCACCACAGCTGTGTTGAGACGTTCGCTGTCGCCGTCAGACGGCGCGTCGGTACAACTATTGTAGCGGATCTCGATACGCGGTTCGCGGACGCGCCGCGGGAACAGCGCCGGCTGTAGCCGAGCGCGCGTAAATTCAATTCATTTAATACCCAGAGATCAATTTATCATAAAGGCGTGCTGACTATACTTTATCCTTTCCCATAAAGCATGTAAATTTGAATAAATAAATGTTAGAATAATGTGTCTATGTA
>OY759154.1:13155300-13157800 GCA_963662125.1 Diplazon laetatorius | reverse complement strand
CACGCACACGCACACGCACACGCACACGCACACGCACACGCACACGCACACGCACACGCACACGCACACGCACACGCACACGCACACGCACACGCACACGCACACGACGCACACGCACACGCACACGCACACGCACACGCACACGCACACGCACACGCACACGCACACGCACACGCACACGCACACGCACACGCACACGCACACGCACACGCACACGCACACGCACACGCACACGCACACGCACACGCACACGCACACGCACACGCACACGCACACGCACACGCACACGCACACGCACACGCACACGCACACGCACACGCACACGCACACGCACACGCACACGCACACGCACACGCACACGCACACGCACACGCACACGCACACGCACACGCACACGCACACGCACACGCACACGCACACGCACACGCACACGCACACGCACACGCACACGCACACGCACACGCACACGCACACGCACACGCACACGCACACGCACACGCACACGCACACGCACACGCACACGCACACGCACACGCACACGCACACGCACACGCACACGCACACGCACACGCACACGCACACGCACACGCACACGCACACGCACACGCACACGCACACGCACACGCACACGCACACGCACACGCACACGCACACGCACACGCACACGCACACGCACACGCACACGCACACGCACACGCACACGCACACGCACACGCACACGCACACGCACACGCACACGCACACGCACACGCACACGCACACGCACACGCACACGCACACGCACACGCACACGCACACGCACACGCACACGCACACGCACACGCACACGCACACGCACACGCACACGCACACGCACACGCACACGCACACGCACACGCACACGCACACGCACACGCACACGCACACGCACACGCACACGCACACGCACACGCACACGCACACGCACACGCACACGCACACGCACACGCACACGCACACGCACACGCACACGCACACGCACACGCACACGCACACGCACACGCACACGCACACGCACACGCACACGCACACGCACACGCACACGCACACGCACACGCACACGCACACGCACACGCACACGCACACGCACACGCACACGCACACGCACACGCACACGCACACGCACACGCACACGCACACGCACACGCACACGCACACGCACACGCACACGCACACGCACACGCACACGCACACGCACACGCACACGCACACGCACACGCACACGCACACGCACACGCACACGCACACGCACACGCACACGCACACGCACACGCACACGCACACGCACACGCACACGCACACGCACACGCACACGCACACGCACACGCACACGCACACGCACACGCACACGCACACGCACACGCACACGCACACGCAACGCACACGCACACGCACACGCACACGCACACGCACACGCACACGCACACGCACACGCACACGCACACGCACACGCACACGCACACGCACACGCACACGCACACGCACACGCACACGCACACGCACACGCACACGCACACGCACACGCACACGCACACGCACACGCACACGCACACGCACACGCACACGCACACGCACACGCACACGCACACGCACACGCACACGCACACGCACACGCACACGCACACGCACACGCACACGCACACGCACACGCACACGCACACGCACACGCACACGCACACGCACACGCACACGCACACGCACACGCACACGCACACGCACACGCACACGCACACGCACACGCACACGCACACGCACACGCACACGCACACGCACACGCACACGCACACGCACACGCACACGCACACGCACACGCACACGCACACGCACACGCACACGCACACGCACACGCACACGCACACGCACACGCACACGCACACGCACACGCACACGCACACGCACACGCACACGCACACGCACACGCACACGCACACGCACACGCACACGCACACGCACACGCACACGCACACGCACACGCACACGCACACGCACACGCACACGCACACGCACACGCACACGCACACGCACACGCACACGCACACGCACACGCACACGCACACGCACACGCACACGCACACGCACACGCACACGCACACGCACACGCACACGCACACGCACACGCACACGCACACGCACACGCACACGCACACGCACACGCACACGCACACGCACACGCACACGCACACGCACACGCACACGCACACGCACACGCACACGCACACGCACACGCACACGCACACGCACACGCACACGCACACGCACACGCACACGCACACGCACACGCACACGCACACGCACACGCACACGCACACGCACACGCACACGCACACGCACACGCACACGCACACGCACACGCACACGCACACGCACACGCACACGCACACGCACACGCACACGCACACGCACACGCACACGCACACGCACACGCACACGCACACGCACACGCACACGCACACGCACACGCACACGCACACGCACACGCACA